>JADDOH010004170.1:0-28952 GCA_016648135.1 Agrypnia vestita
AACAGATGTAAAATTAGTAGCATTGTGGGAACATTTAGATAAATTTTGTTTTAAAAGCATATCGATTTTTCATGAACGCGAAAAATTTTTCTCAGCAAAGCAATTTGAACACGAGAGTGCCCAAGATTTCGTGGTTAGATTAAAAAAATTAAGTAGTTCATGTAAATTTGGAAAACGATTGGATGAAAATTTACGCGATATTTTTGTACTGGGAGTACAGAATCATAAGCTAAGAGAGAAGTTATTTTTAGAACCGGATGATCAATCAATGGCAGCTATGGAAGGCATTGCGTATAATTTCGAAGCTATTACAGGTAGACTACAGAAAACCGAGAGAATTAAATCAGAAATTTGTTTTGTTGAAAAAAATAAATTGTCACAATCAACTTCGCGGAAGCATGTTTCGGTGGGTACTTATAAAAATTCCAGCGGTTCTAGAAATGTGCAATCGCATTATACGAATGCGAAAGTTGCACAATGTTTTGCGTGCGGGGCAACGACACATAAGAAGGTTGATTGTCCTTATAAAGATTTTGTTTGTAAGGGATGTTTCAAAAAAGGCCATCTGAAAAAGATGTGTAGAAATTTAGGAAAAAACGGGTTAATGTTATCGCAGAAGACATCACGCGAATGGTGGGGACTGCAAGTAACGTAGACACGAATAAACCGATCATGATTACAATATCGATCGAAGACACACGCTTATATTGCATGGTGGATACAGGGGCCAGTTCTTGTGTGATTCCAAAACAGATTTACGACGCGAAGTTTGGTCACATTCCACTCATAAAAACAAATCTTACGTTATACAGTTACGATAATTCTGCTTTCAAAATATGCGGGATATTAAAAACAAATGTTACATATAATAATAAAATGTTATCAGTAGATTTTGTTGTAATAGATAACGGAATAATGCCATCAGTAGGTAGAGATTTCTTAGGTAGGTTCGGAATTTTATTATCAGGAGTTAGAGACTTTAGAGACCGGGGAAGTTATCGATTTGGATGTACAATCGCGTTTTGTTGAAAACATTAAAAAGGATTATCCCGCAGTTTTTTCTAATACATTGGGGAGGTTTAATAAATTAAAAGTAAGTTTAACAGTAAATAAGGTTTTTTTTCCAAAGTTTTGTAACGCGAGAGTCGTGCCATTCGCAATTTGGGATAAAGTATAAGCGGAATTAAGAAGATTGGTGGATGAAGGTGTGTTACAAGGGATTACGGCAAGCACCATGGCATCACCTATTGTTCCAGTTTTAAAGAAATCCGGCGAAATTAGAATTTGTGGAGATTATAAAGCAACCTTAAATCATCAATTGATTATAGATAGGTGTCCGTTACCGCGGTTCGAGGAGGTTATTGCAGAAATTAGCGGGGGACAATTCTTTAGTAAGATAGATTTAAAAAGTGCTTACTCACAATTGGAATTAGAGGAGGATAGCAAGAAGTATATGGTTATTTCTACTTCTCTGGGGTTGTTTCAATACAATCGATTAGTATTCGGGATTGCTTCGAGCCCAGGAATTTTCGCTAAGGCAATGGCTTCATGTTTACAGGGTTTAAAAGGGACGGTCGTATTTTAAGAGGATATTTTGGTTTCGGGAAGGACTTGGGAAGAGCACGGAAGGAATGTGCGAGCGGTTCTGGATAGACTGAAATAATGTAATCTGACCGTGAACGCGGAAAAATGTGAATTTTTCAAAGAAAGTGTAGAATTTTTGGGTCATATGATTGACAAAACCGGAGTGAGACCTTTACAAGGCAAGGTAGACGCTATTCGTAATGCGGAGTACCCAAAAGATATTGGAGAGTTACGAAGCCTATTAGGATTAGTAAATTATTACAGAATTTTTTTGGGAGATTTAGCATCGATTTTACACCCAGTTTATAAATTATTAAAACAGGGCACGGAATGGGTTTTCGACGATGAATGTAAAAAAGCAATCGATAAAGTTAAAATGCTAATAACGGGAGATACAGTTTTAGTACATTTTGATCCAAAATTACCACTTAAGTTAATTACGGACGCGTCACTGAAAGGGTTAGGGGCCACGTTGGTACACAGGTTTGCGAACGGAACAGAAAGACCGATTGCTTTTGCAAGTCGAACGTTGACGGATGCCGAGAAAAAGTATGCGATAATAGACCTTGAAACGTTAGCCATAAAGTTCGGTTTAAATTTTTTTTATCAGTATCTCTTTGGTCGAAGATTTATATTGGCTATAAAGTCAACCACTCATTAGGATTTTTGGTGATAAGACAGGTATACCAACCTTAGCTGCAAACAGATTACAAAGACAAGGTTTATTTTTGTCGTCTTTTGATTACAACATAGAATACGTCAAATCGAGTAAAAATTGTTCGGATTTTTTATCGCGAGTACCAGTAGATAAAGCAGATAACAAAGAGAATGACATTTTGGACGCTTATATTAGTTTATTAAAAGAGAATGATCTCTCGCAATTAGACATTGAAACAGTGAGTGAAAATGTACGTTCTGACAGTTTGTTAAGCAAAGTGATGTAATATATGTCGACGGATTGGCCAAGGAAGGTGGGTAAAGCCGAGGAATTATGGATATATTGGACAAAAAGGTTTGATTTAGAAATAGTGGAAAATTGTTTGTTTTGGAAACATAGGTTAGTTATACCGGGGATTTTACGGAAAGATGTGTTAGAAATGTTACATCGTTCACATCTAGGTTGTGCTAAGACAAAGGGGCTGGCACGAGGATATGTATATTGGCCACAGATTGATAAAGATATACAGGATTTAGTGGAGGGGTGCGCTATTTGTTCAAGAAATACGGTGTCACCCGCGAAAGCCGAGCTGTCATCTTGGGAAGTTCAAGAAACAGTGTGGACGAGAATACATTTGGATTTTTTCGGTCCAATCGGGAACAAATATTTTTTAGTGGTATGCGATGCAGCATCCAAGTGGATAGATTGTATAGAAATGAAAAATATAAATTCAACATGCACCATCGCAGTATTAAAAAAATTATTTACACAATTTGGAAATGTTCAAACAATTATTACGGACAACGGGACGGCATTTATGTCAAAAGATTTTCAAGATTTTTGTCAGGAATTAGGAATTAAACATTTGACATCACCAGTTAATTTGCCAGCGTCTAATGGTCAAGCAGAAAACACAGTAAAGACGTGCAAACATTTTTTTAAAAAAAATATTGGTTAATGGGAAATTAAATAGGGAATATGAAGACAAATTAAATAAATTTTTGGTTGATTATAGGAATTTTGAAATTTTTATACCAAGCGAAAAAGCAACAAGTTCTAGACGATTAGAAAGTGAGGTTATACAAAATTTAAAAGGGGGTCAAAGTAAACAAGCATTTTATTTCGGGAGGAGGAAGAGAAGAAATTTAGTTATAGGCCAAAAATGTTTTGTGAAAGATTTTCGATCCATAAATAAAGTATCATGGGTACCGGGGAAGATTTTAAGGAAATTGGGACGAACTCTTTATTTAGTAGAAATTGAAGGCACTGGTCTCGTGTGGAAAAGGCATGTGAATCCGATTAAGGGCAAACTCAATATAGAAATTTTTTAAAAGTAGTATGTATTTTATGTACAAAGTTCCAGGGTTCCGACCAGGGCTGAAGCTATGAGAGCTGCCTTGAAGGAACCGGAACGCTCATGTTTCGCTCAGGGTCTAACTGAGGTGTTCTTTGTTTCAGAAGCCAGCACCAGCGACAACCTGCAGACAGATAAAACACCACACCTGACGCCATGGTCCTCATCGCCTGAAATTAGGTTAAGAATTGTCAGGATGAACGAAGAGGGATGAAAGCCAAAGATAAGTGCGGAGGGGATTTTTAATATTTTTTTTGGACCTCATGGAATGGATCAACCCTGATGCGTGATAATGTATTCGTTATTTTTTGTTGTAAATATCACAATTTATTTACACATACATTTTCGTCAACACAATTGGTTGTTGGCCCTCTATATTCGTATTTATCATGTCTCGCCGTCTACATTGCGGTGGTCAAATAATATTATGATGAGAAGTGGGGGTGTGTGATGAGAGGGTATCTCATCACACACCCCCACTGCTTCCCATCCTGACTGATCGTCAACAGGCAGGCGGACGCTTCGCTACAAAAAAAGGTTAAACCTATATAAGTTTCAGTATCTTGCTAGCGATTCTTGCAATGTCATAGCTATCATTATTCAACGTCCTCGTAGGGTTAGACAGAGATAATTGATTAATTCGTGGATTTTTTGGGGTTGGGGTTGAAACCCTGTTAATGTTCAACCCAGTTAATTAAGGCAACCTTATTTATTTTTTAATCATTTGATTTATGAATGAAACAAAGCATGAATAAAAATTTAATTTAAAAAAAAAAACAAAATATCGAAACAATGAAATTTGTATTCCTTAGAATGCTTCTTTTATGAAATAAAATCATTTTAATGAAGGGTTTAAAAGCAAACGCAGCAATATGCAAAAAATAAAAATAAATTGTCGAATATACCTAGTCACCGAAAATTTCTAATTTAGAATGTACTAAATTCTGGATTTTATGTAATTCAGTAAACTATAAATCAGTAATAACCGACGACTGCATTAATTTTTTTTGGATACTGCTGCCTTTGTTTTTGTACTCATAAAGTAATCTCTACAATTTTGGCGCCAATTCCATCATTTATGTACATATTTATACTGTTTTGTTTTTTGGTATTTAATTATAAAATACATTGCTCGGTTCAATAAATAGATCCGTCAATATTTTAAATAGAATCCCACGCTGTTAAATTATTTTTTAATAAAATATATCTGTTAACGACCGACAAAAAGCGCTGCACAAAAGTAGACAAAAGAGAGTGGATTAAAAATATGACATTGATTTGGATTGAGATTGCCAAAGGGTAACGAAAAATATTTCAACATTTAATATATCCCTTCTTAATAAGAAATAATGAAGTGACAGCTTCGTAGTAATCAATATTTTTTAAAGATACTTAAAAAATATTAAAGGCTCTCGAGGAAGATAAAAAACGACGCCTGTTGGTTTTGTGCTTTCGAGAATATATCGGTTAGAATTCCCTTGTTCAAAGGAAAAACTTTAATCGTTATTTTCTTTGAGATGCTAGGGAATTTCCGCGCAAGTGTAGCTTACTGATGTGTATATCAATATATAGTAAAATATCCTTATAAAAAATCAGTCTGGAAAACAAATTACTTCAGCCTATAAACAAAATATGGTACTTTTAATGAGCATCATAAAAAATTCAAGACTTCTTTGTAACATTGTATGTGTGAAGTTATAAAAAGTTTAAAAAAAATTGAGACTGAAGTTTAATAACACGCCTGAAAAATAAAATAATGTCTGTCAATGGTGATCTGTAGAAGACAAATTTTTGTAATAAAATATTCGTTTCATTATAAAAATGCGTTAAAAATTTACGCGTAAATATGGAAAAAGACATATCGAAATGAAAATTGTGATTAGATAAATTAAACTTACCTTTGAAGAAGAAATCACCTGAAGTTATTCTGAAAGCAGAAAAAAATATATATTAGACTCGGAATTAAAGTTGTAGTTATAATACTTCGAATAGAATTTGTATGTTATAATTAAAAAAATATATTTACGAAATAGGTAGGTACCTAATACAAAAATTTGAGTGGGTAAAGGAAACAACTGGAACTGAGTCGATAAAATCGAGTTTTGAGCTAAATATGCAGAGTTATTCTGTAGATACATATCTAGCAAGTAAAAACTAAATGAGTTAGAAAATAAAATAAAACGCGATTTTTTTTAAATATTTTGAAATAAGACAAATGACATGATTAATTATTTGAAAAATTCGACAAGAAACAACGACATTAGTCAAGTTGTTCAGCGTATATGTGCAAAAAACAAAACTACTAGTGTAAAAATACATGAAAATAACAAAGGCTTTTAAAGAAATATTTCAGTAACAAACGAAATTCTCAAATTTTGTTTTGGCTCTCCCGAAAACCTGCATTTTTGACTTATTCAGTTATTCCTTTCGCCAACAGATATAAGTCTTGATATTTATATATTTGTATTATACCTTAATTTCTATAGTGTTTTATTTCTGTTTTGTCTTCAAAATGTGTTATTACTATTGACTTTAATTATACATTATACTGCTCGAGTAGAGTAATAAATTTTTAGCGAAATTTAAAATAAATTAAATTTTAATAAATATTATTATTAAGTTCTGCGGGTTAACTATTTTTAGGTGTTACAGCTGTCTCGGCTTGCAAGGCCATTATCAAACAGTCCAGGCCAAAAAAAATAAAATAGAGCAATAATGACTCCTCAGAAAAACTGAAATGAAGGTACTGAGATCCATTACTGGAAAAACTACGTGACCGTGGAGGGATGGAGCACGATGGAGTAGATCCAAAAAAAGATTCTGGCGGAATCACATAACCAGAATGGACAGTGATAGACTCGTGCATGCAGCAGCAAATGAAGTCCCCTCTGTACGATGCCTACCGGGAAGACCACCGAAAAGATAGAGGGATAGTTGGACATGTCATCCCAAGAGTCGTAGTTTTCTGTAGCATAGATTAACAGATCTACTAAAAAGAAAAGAAGAAGAAGAAGAGTAGAGTAATAATAATGTTTTGTTCCATTCCTGATGATTTTGAAAATCATCATGAATTTTTGCAAAACGAACGCCGATTCCAACAATTACTTTGTGGCTTGGTAGATTTGTAATAGAATCGAGGCGTGCTTTCTGGCACTAGATATTTCGATTCGGGCTAGTTAAAACGTTATTTCCAAAAGTTAAATCGAATTACGAAATTGCCTCGAACGCTTATCCCAGTCGATTCGCTGTCAGCAGCAAAAAAACATCGACCATGACACGGAAATTCGCTTCCGAATTTCGTTAGCAGCTTCTTGGTGCCGTGCCAGCTGTATAACGGGTTATTAGTCGTGTCGTCCTCGCACGGGGAGTCGAGGCGGAGGAGTGGTTGCTTCATTATGCCTCCCAGCTTGCGGCCTCACGATTATTAACGGCCAAGAGACATCGGGCTGTTTTTTTTAACTTATAATAAAGACGTATGGAAGTCCTGATATGCATGCAGGCACTGTAACGAGCTTACTTTCATTTCAATTCTCAGTAGTTGTTCAAGGGACAGTTATAACGGAAGAAAAGTTATCCCACCATGGACAAAATCCTGTAATTGGGTTCTCAGAACATATATATAAAATATTGTTAAAAATAAACACCAGTCTATAATAGGAATTAAAAAAAAGAAAATAATAATTCTCAGGCGTATTCCAATGTAGATGTATGTTAAATAATTCGAAAGAATATTGTAGGTATACGTGGAGCATAAAAGCAAAGGCAGAAATATCCAAAAAAAATTATTGCACTCATCGAGGATTACTTACTTATATTGTACTTAATTCGAGATTTTATAAATTTATAGTAAAGATGAATTTCTAAGGGAAAGATTCAGACATTATCGAATTAAGTACATTTTAAATAAGTAATTCTCGGTGACTGCATTCAAAACATTTTTTTTGTTGGATGTGTTTTTATTTATTTTTTATTTTGTTTTTATTCCCTACATATACATTTAAAAGAATATTAATTAATATTCCACTCAAAAATATGATTAATATACCACACAAAAAAGCAAAAATATACATAAAAATATCATTACCAACTGCGAAATCTATGTATAATATGTCATGGGAAGGACTATAAATGTCTCTGACATACTCCACTCGAATAAATGAAAGAAACTGATTTGGAACATATGTATATACAACTTTAAAAAATTTGATAATGTGTGGATGTTATTACGGTGAAGTTGATGAACGCTGCATCATAAGCCCTGAGCCACCCTATAAAAACTTCAATTTACGTTTCCCATATAAATACCATCGTCTCTGTGAGACGTCTTTAATTTATTATTATTTAAAAAAAGTAACTAATTTTAAAATACTTAATTTTCATGAAAGATATTTTCAAATGGCAAATTTAAGATGGCCAGAGCGTAGTTGTATCATGTATAATATGTTAAATGAGCTGCATAAATAACATATTTATACAACTTTCAAAATTTGATAGATATTTGGGTGTTCTTGGGTGGAATCGTGAACGTTGCATTGTGCATAGTAAATAAAGAAAGTCTTGTGGATGCCCAATATATTTTCTCATATAAATAGCTTCGTCTCTGCGACACATCTATAATTTATCTTGATTAATATTAATTTGTTATATAACAATATTTTATTTTCAGTCGTAATTGTTTTTGTCATTCTTAGAAGTCAATTTTGAAAAAACTTCAATTTTTGTTTTCTCTCCACAATCATATTTTCGGTGCAAGAAAATTATGGTTTTTCTAGCGTTTACGACGGAATGATGAATAATGTATTATGAATATTGCAAAACAAAAATATAGACCGTCCCAACGTATTCTGTCGAATCTGCAAAAAGTCGACTTTAATTTTACCACCGATTTACTCTATATTTACTTTTCCTTTAGTACAAGCATGGTTTGACAGGAAAGTTTTTTTTTTTTTTTTAATTTGTCCGAAAATATTAAGTAAATTGAATGTTTTAAGAGGGTAAAACGGAAGGAGAATTTTGTAGATTCGACAGTATTCATAGGAAACATCGATACACCTATCGAATATTGACACAATTCAATTAAAAAGTGTATTTATACACCAGTAGGAACAAACACAGTTAATTAAAATAAATGCCAATCATGGCTTTTATCTGAGGCCATTCTTCACGGCTCCAGCCCCCCAAGTAATCTGCCCCAGCGCACTCTAGTCACGTGCTCCATATTAGCAGTCCTTCAGCAGCTCATTTGACCCTTCAAGTCTCCAGAGGACCTTTATAAGGCACCTAGGTAGCTCTTTCTTCTTCCAACACGTTTAATACTCGAGTCATTTTGAACAATATAGTTTTTTTTTTAAATTCTTTATTAAAAATAAAATAAATCAATATATATATATATATAAAAAGAAACCCGAGTTTCCCTATCCGCCAAGTTTTCTCCACAACCAGATACTACCACCCCCTGGTGGTTATGGTGGTGGATAGCCCTTGGTGTCCCATTGAAAATGTGCGAGTTTGGTGGGGATGGCTGTGCGTGGGTGGGAGTGGGTGACGAAAATGCACTTTCTAGCACATTGTTTTGTTATGAGAAGGCTGCAAATGCTTCAGATTGTTTCAAAATAGGCGCGCCGACTGTGTAGATGAGTCCAGAAGGTTCCGGAAAAACCTGTTCTGGAAAGAGAAGGTTCTAGAAAATTCCCGAAAGTTCTATAAAGTTCTAAACTGAGTGGCGGAATGTGTCGGTGTGTCTAGAAGGTTTCTGTACATTCAATAAATTTCTTGAAAGTTCTGGAAGGAGAACATTCTAGAAGGTTTGCGAAAGTTCTATGACCATCCAAACAGTGTACTAAAAATCTACGTGTGCGAAGCCGCTTGGGCACAGTTAGTACATATTACAGTAACAGCGAATATTACATTTTTTTATACGTGTTTAACTGTCCCCAGAAAAGTTAAAACATGTGTTTTGGGACATGAGCATACAAAATGCATAGTGTTAGAGCATGAATGATATGGATGTATAATTCAATAAATGGAACAGTCTAGAGAAATATCAACATCATAAAATAAATATTTGTGAATCAAGAATACAAATTATTAGCGGAGTGCAGTTATTTTTTAAATTCTAACTATTTTTTGTTATGATTATGTACTATTATATTTGTTTTATGTATTTCTTGAACTTTGTATATTGTTCTTCAGTTTTGATATTTGTTGGTAAATTATTGAAAAATTTAACACCTAGATTACTGTAACGGTGTTGTGTGGCTGTTTTTTTGTATTTAGGAATGTTTAAACATCCTATTATTTGCGCTCTTTGGCTAAGAATATGAGAATTATAAGTTTGTGGTGTATTGTATTTTGTTGAATGAATATCTCTTTATGTATTTGTAATATTGAAGTGTTTATAATATTTTAACCATAAAAATATTAATAACTAGCGTTGCTGCTTGGTTGCACGGGTTTTTGAAATTAATTAAAATTTTATTTAATTGAAATTTACTCGCAATTTCGTTATTCGCACTAAATTATCACAAAAAACAGGCCATTCTGCTATGTTCTGCACGTAAGTGCCCACTAGAAACATTTAGCGTGTCGGACAGGATTTGGTGGCCCTGAAAAGGGCCTTCAAAAACTTCTTCGGAGGGGAGGACTCGCGTTCCTGATAAAGTCGACTCCCATTTTTTGAAACCACATGACACCGAAGTGCATGCGGCCTAGAGACGGGCCTTTTTGTCCCTTTTTGAGTGAAAGTGACATTATACTGAATTCGTAGAGAATTGTGAGCGCAAGCACGCAGAGGAGCAAGAACAAATAAAACCCTTTGGATAAGCCCGGAGTACTAGACGCGATTTGCTAAATAATATTGCTATATCAATTTAAATTACCAGGAATTTGTGTAGCCAAGCTCGCCAGAGAGACCAAGTTGAATGAAATCTGGTGTTCTCAGCTCGGCGAGTCTGGCATTTTGGTGAATTATCGCGCCCAAGTTGGCCCCGCGAGGCAAAGATTTTATGTGAAAGGACCCCGAGGGTCATTATATGATATAAAATTAAATAATAAACGAGACATGGGCCATAAAACTCATTTATTTGTATTTTTAAATACTCACGGAGCTGCGACTCGAACTGTGAGTAGTAATCTCGTCAACAGACAGAGGTCGGCCATGCTGGTTTGCCGGTTGACGCCGAAGAGCCTGGGTCCGCAGACCTGCGCTTGCCTCTAGATCAACTAGTGAATTTTCTTCTCGCCTTCTGACTGCTGCTACGACGACTGCTTTGCTATTGATATCAGCGAAGTATTATAATAATTTTGCGCTCTGAAATTCGATACATCGGTGCCATTGGTTGACTCGACGCTGAAGTTCTGTGGAATCACCCCTTTTTCCGCATGTTCCCGTCCAGAAAATTTAGTACCTATAAGTTTAGGAGCAGTGCTCTTAAAAAATTCGTGTCCAATAACTTGTTGTGTAGTCAATATTTTTTTAAATTGTTTAAACGCTTTCATTTGTCTCCCACAACCACGTCCCATGACATTATGTTAATTACGAAATGTGTACTAAATCGAGTAATTGTATTTTAAGAACACATAAAACGTATAAAATTAACTTTTTGTTCAATCTATACCATATATAAAAGGTAAAGTTTGTAAGTTTGGATGTAGGTAGTCTCCGAAACTACTCATCTGATTTCAGAAATTCTTTGACCAATATTTAAAATGGACTTTCAAGGTGGACATAGGCTATATATTATTCCGCTAAAATAAAAGGGCTTTCGTGGTGACTTTTTTTTTACTTCCTTTCTTTTAACTCGTAGGCTTGCTTGAAGCAAAAACTTTGGATCGATTTTTAACCCTTTCCTCGGATCCTTAATAATAACTTTGCAAGCAGACTCGTTGCGACGATTGAGAAGATCTATCAAATTTTCGTTAAAAAAAATAAATTATAGTATAATTTTGAATTTTTCAAATTTTTAATGTTTTTTTCATACAACTTAAATGGAGATTCCGACGCTTATGGTAGACACGAAACCCGAAAATGAGAAAGGGAGTATTGTAAAAACTTGGTTTTTATGGGTAACTTTTTTACAACTAAAGTCGACGAAAAAATGGTCGAGCGATGCTTTTTTACGAACGCTGCCTTAAAGGTAAGAAATATTTAAGTAATTTCTATAGAGAAGCTGTAGAACTTAAAAACATATATAAATAAATCCGCAACAACGTATACCTACATGTCAAGATTAATACACAAATTGATAAAATACAACTAAAAGTTACTAAAAATCTACGCGTGCCAAGTCACGCGGGCATAGCTAGTTTAATATAAACGTTATGTTACTATCATTTATTCTTCGAAAAATATACAAATTTTTGAAATTTTTATTTTTTCTGATTTCAAGTTCGAACATCTCAAATAGGGGAGAAGTTATTAAATAAGCTTGTTAAAATTTTACAAAAAAACCTCATTAATCTTGCAATTTGCCGTCGCACGAAGGGGTCAAGCAAGCGCTCTCAGCTGCTGAGTCCTTGTTGAACTGCCAACCGCTAGGAAGGATATTTAGTCCTTTGCCTTCAAAGGGGCTTTTTTCCGTGTGAATGGCTACTCGCCGGGCGCTCAGAAGCCCCTGAAAACCAATCGATTGAAAAGCGATTCGATACACTAAAAGTTTAATTCCACGGATTCATTTGTAGTTTTCTAAATAGAATGCACAACTCTAATGAAAACCATCTGTGGAAAATAGACAAACAAATAAATATATCTATTTGATACTTATTTACGGTCTGATTTATTTGTATATCAGTTTTATTACCCGGTTTCGCTATAGATTCTGATTCTTGATTATCAAATGAGTTTTTAAATAGGAATTCAAATATACATTATTTATTTCCAACCGAACTGAAATTTTGCATATCGACTTGATGTCGATGACAATGTATCATTACATAAATTTGGGTCACACTTACAAACACGCTCACAAAAAATGCAAATTTATTTATTTATTTTTATTTATTTATTTAATTAACGCCGTTATGGGCTTTTACAAATATACAGAATAAAATTTTTAAAAAATAACATAAGACAGTTAAAATAATAATACAGTTAAACGTTACAATAATAATAGTTAAAAGGTAATAATAATAATAATACAGAAAAACATAAGACAGATAAAATAATAATACAGTAAAAGGTACAAATAATAATAGTTAAAGGTAAAATAATGACACAGAAAAGTTTTTTGTCCATTTCCATTTCGTTGTATCAGCTTTGTCCTATACACAGTTATACTATCAGCAAAAATGTCAGTCGCCTCTGCATGTTCGTTTCCTAATGAGTGTAATCTGGGAATTACAGAGTTTGCTAATGCAGTAGTTCTGACACTTCCACTATAATAGAATAATGCACTGTGTCTTGATGACCTCGATGGGGCATATAAGTCGATCAGGCTAATAATCTGGGGGCAATCAATCAAACTATTTACGATCCTATAAAGAAATATTAGGTCTGTTACAGTACGTCTCACAGACAAGTTTAAAAGTTGTAAATAACTAAGGAGATATTAATAATTGATATCTTCCAAGCGTATATTTAATTTGTAATTTATAAATCTTAAGAATTGTTTTTGGATTCGTTCAATTGCCGTTGAATGATTAACATAGTGAGGCGACCAAATGATCGAGTTATATTCAACCTGAGGTCTGACAAGAGAAGTGTAGAGGACTTTATAAGTGCGCAGGTCTGTAAAGTTTTGTGCAGTTCTTAAAACAAATCCCAACATTTTGAGACCTTTATTAGTTATCAAGTCAATGTGGGGAATGAATGATAATTTAGCGTCAAAAATTACTCCCAGATCACTTATCTCCTCAACTGATACAAGGTTTACATCATTAATTTTGTAGGTGAATTTAATAGGAATCTTTTTTTGTAAAACTAATAGATTGTTAGTAATTTTAAAATTATTATTATTATTATTATTACGAGAAAGTACTTACCATACCCAAATATCTAGTAAGTACCGCATTAATCAATTTTTTATGGGTGGAATTGGTGATCATTACATTGTGTTGAATGATCACTCAAGCCAACCATGCGTAATGGTTGGTCGTAAGTCCTATGGACATCCAAAAAGACTTCCATACCTACTTTCCCATATAAAAAAGTAGCAATATTTTTATTGGAATGCCCTGAGAACACAATTACTGAATTTAACAACAATTTAAATTATAGAAGTCTCACAGAGATGAACCTATTAATATGGTTAACGTGTTTGTATGTCTAATTTGGAATATATATATAGAACTTCCAAAAATTTTATGTGTAGATATTCTTACGATGGAATTGGTTAACATTGCGTAGAGAGATAACTTGAGCCAGCTCATACAGATTTTAAGCCCTGGGCCTTTATATAAAACAGAGGCGTGCAGTGAGAATAAGAAGCTTGAATTTTTCCTAGGAATTTTCCTTTTGAAAATAAACCGAAATAAGAGATATATCTCGTAATATTCGTATCACAATATTGTACATATTATTCAGATTTTAATAATTCATAATGTTCTACGAGATAAATATATATTTTTTCCAAATATATGTTTACATAAAACTCATGCTACTTGTTATCACTGCACGCCCCTAGTATAAAAAGTATACACGTTTCTTATATCTTAATTTAAAAAAGTAGCTTCGTTTCTATGAAACATCTATAATATGTCTTGATTAATAATGTCCCACTGGGGATAAAATCCAGTATGGTGTTCTTGAAAATTTTGAACCCTCTCAATATATTCTACGTATTTTGGCATGTGTACGCATCAGATAAATACCAGCAATCAGTCAAGATTACAAAGTCAAGCAATATGTAAAGTTAAATTTACACAATCAAACATTTAGTGCAATAAAAATTCATCCTAAATTATGTCACGATTTTTTATAAAAAGATAATTGATGATTAAATTTTTTATCTTATTAAGAGTATATTTAACTATTATAATATTTGAAAAAATTGAAAATAAAGAAAAATGTCTGCGTCACTCCGCCGTGACTAAGACGCAACATTCTCCATTGCGCGTTTGTCCGAGAGAGAAAATAAGGTCATGTATTTATTGATAAACTACCTTGTTAGAGAGAAAATAAGGTCATGTATTTATTTATAAACTACCTCGTTAGAGAGAAAATAAGGTTATGTATTTATTGATAAACTAGCTGTTCGTACGCGGCGTTGCCCAGGTTTAGGATTCAGCTAAAAATAAGTTTGTGGGGGCTACAAAAGTTTTTTGCAAAGTCAAAAAATTTAAGTCAAATCGATCAAGCGGTGTAGATTCGTATAGAAAATTATCCGCGCAGCTTCGCACGCGTAGATTTTCAGTAACTTTCATCATCAGGGCTGATGAAGCTGCATGAACCCTGTAATGGTATCCGAAACGTCAGCCGGAAAGATCGTAATAACACTGCGTAATACTTCAGAAAACACAAACCTGATGATAGCTTAGTGTTCGGCATAGCAGTAGCTATTCCAACATTGGTCTTGGTCCTTTTTATTGGAATGTGAAACAATCTATGCTGCCAATGTCTAAGTTAATTATCAGGAATATACAAACCAATGCTCCGCATAATTTCAGGATTTTCGATCATACCGCGTAACAATCGATAAAAATGCGTAATCAAATATACACTCCTTCTAGTCTCTAAACTATTGTACCCAAGCAAACCCTGGAGAAACTCTCTTGGATACTCTGGATTTGGATATCTGTTGGATACTGGAAACTTTGGAAAAGCCAAGGATAATTCCAAGAATAATTCTTATACCCTTTCATGTTGAGATCTATCTTATAAACCTTTTTTGTATTTTCTCTACTATAAAATAATACTTTAAGCTCATGTGGCCCCCAAATCATCGAGCCACTCTCGAGTCTACCTCACGCCAAGGAATTATAAAGAGTTCTCAGTACGCGGGTATTTTCGGAAACCCTGGCTATACGCAGAACAAATCCTAACATTCTCAATGCATTACCACTGACCGCATCTATGTAATCGTGAAATGTCAGGTTGCTCACAAATCTAACGCCGAGATTACCATTCGACGTTTGTGTCAGATTTTGGTAATTCATTTTGTAGCGACGGAATAGATTTTTTGAGCCCTTGTAAAAGATGTAACCGAAAATTTGGAAACATTCAATATTAGTTTATTTCGCCTTCCCCATTCACATATAGGTATTTTATATATCTGCTTGGAGAAGATGAAAATCGTCCAAGGTTACACCAACTTCAAAAAAAGCTTTAAACCATCCGCAAATAACGGAAAGCTCAACTTTAAAATGATATTTATAAGAAAAACATAAACTCAGTAAAAATCTCAAAAAGGATTATTATTAAAGTAATACTGAAAAAAAATGTACATTTCCAACAAAAGATCTCTATAAATTGTTTCCAGTACCAAAAGTAGATGATATTTTCAAGCAAGTTTCCATATTAAAAATATGTAAAAAAAAATCTTTATAGAAAACCAGGAATATTTCAAACTTATGAGAAATGGAAACCAATTCATAATGCCTAAATGTAAAATAACCCAAATGCAGCATCACTATATTTATAAAGCCATTAATTACTATAATAACTTACCTATCGAGATACGATGCATCAGTAACCTCTCAGAGCAAATCAAAAAAATTAAAATTTTCTTAAAATCAAACTTAAATTCATAAATCATTTAAACCTATAGCTTTTTTCAAAATAACTTACTTACAAAATACCTTTTTACTGTATTAATAAATAACTTGTATACACTATGTACCTATATATTATAACAAGGAATAAGAACTGTGGCTCCCTCATCAGACTCAAGAGCTTCTCTTCACTGATGAGGTCTACTAAGTATTTAAAAAAAAAAGTTTAATCTGATATGTTATATATAAGAACTGTATTTGTACCATAAATTAAATAAATAAAATAAAATAAATATTTAATATTATTAATAAAAATAGGACATAAGTTGAAGAATACGTCGTCAATCCGACCGTCTTTCACTTATCTACAGTAAGTGGTGGTAATAATCTATAACACGCGCAACCATCAAACGGTAAACTATTCTAGATGGCGCTATTTTATTGCGAGAACATGGTTCAAACCAGCAAGAACTCTAAACGAATAAGCACAGCAGTCAGAACTTAAAAATACAATGTTGTATTATTCAATTGATTACGCAAATATTAAAATAATATTATCAATGCAAATACATTCCGATGAAGGCCTTGTATTCAATTGGCGGGCCTCATTAGAATTACATAAACCTCCACTAGAACATATTGTCTGCCTTTCTTGTTCACCTCTAGAAAGCAACACTTTGAGGCCTATTGATATACCTACTCAGAAATATAATACTGTATTATACAATATAAGTATACAATATAAATTTAATTGTTATATAAGGAATTCGTTAAATACATAAATAAAATATTTTAATGAAGTAAAACTGTAAGGAATTAATCCACAAAATTTTAAATTTAGAAATATTCGGAACCTACGATGAGAAAATATTTTTTTTCAGTAAGTAAGTACTTTGGATATTTAAATACAATAATTTAGTTGTCTGTCTGTAGTCAGTAAAGTCAAAAACTTTCTAGAATGGCGCTGGAATTACAACTTTAGATAATTAGAATGTGACACATAATCAGCGCGGATTCCAGCAACACGCAAGGGTCGCCCCTACTTAATACACCGTCTGAAATTTTCATATTATTATCATAATTCAATATGATTAAGATCGTCTTGCAACTTATTTTAGATACATTTTTTTAATGCACAAAATGCTTTTCTATTTCATACACTAGAAATATTAATAAATGTAATTTCAAATACTATTTAAATGACGAGACTTTAATTAAAAAAATCGTTGTAGAGAGATCTTGGAGTATATTTGGACAGCACGTTTAATTAAAATAATCACCTTGAAAAACTTACAACAGCCAGTTATAAAAAATTGGGATATGTATTTAGAATAGGGAAAGATTTTAAAAACCAAAAACTTTTGAAATTTTATTTTGTTCACTAATCAAAAGTACACTGGATTTTGGCTCCGTCACTTGGAACCCACAATATAAGGTATATATTAGTAATATTGAACATATATTTAGCGTAAATTTTAAAGCGTTTGACCTACCATAATGTTGTAGCAGTTTTTCTACGTGTTCAAATATATATGTTAAAATGGAATGGCAATTGGTAATTTTGTATAGAATTAAAGTGAAATAAGTGAGTATCAAGCTGTTAACAGGTTGGAAGCAGGAGAAAAGTAGTGAACATGAGAGAGCATCGTGGTAACTATTGTTTCATAGATGGCGCTACGCAACCGTGGGCTCAGAGGTGCACGTCTCGGCTGTGGCGTGCTTTGCTTGACAAACAAACAAAGATGGCGGCAAGTTTTAACATACTTTTTCAATGCTGCTATGTGTCTTGAAGGGTTTTCCTGAAGCTCCAACAATACTTTATGTATAGATAATATTATCCAGGCGTCAAAGGGTAATGTCATTGAAATTAACTGACAAGTTTCCACAGAGAATAACAGAGTAAATATGCTTTGTTTAATTATTACTCGGAGAATATTCCTCACTACCTGTCATTCGTAAACATGCTTTTTGCTAGGCGGGTGCATCATAGAAAGGGGTTAAGTTAAATTATTGGTGTTTTTATTAAATGTGAAAAATTTTCAAAAATAAGAACATCATTTATTTATTGATGCTGATTGTAAAACATATTTTTTGCTTCTTGGGTAAACACTTTATAACTTTGTGGTGACATATTCAATAATTAAATTAAATAAAAACAACTTTGTAAACACCACTGAAATATTTTTATTTACAGCTCTACATGTTACGGAAACAAAGTTCCCTTCCTCAGGAGGATAACTAGTATACTAAAATTATAGAACATATGTAGACTTAAAATTAACAAGGGGGGGGGCGACTGGAATGTAGGCGGAGTAAATGGAAGAGCAGGGGGGGCGGAATAGGTAAGTGTTTGGTAATGAGAGTGTTGGTTTTTTTTGTTTAGAATTGGAAAAATATTAAGAATCGGATTGTTTGAGAATTGAATTTAGCTATTTATTATATTGTTATTAAGGTTGATATTTTTTCTTATTTCTAAAACTTCCAAACTATCTAATTGTCTATCATTTTTATTAATATGTAATATTTTAAGACCTAAATTGCTGTCAAAAGTATGGTTCTGTTCAATAAAATGGTTGGCAAATTCCGAATATCCATTACTATTTGAACATCTCAAATGTTCCCTAATTCTTGTTTCTACATTTCGGGTTGTTTTGCCAATGTAGAAAGCCGTACAATCTTTACATTCTAATTTGTAAATTCCCGAAATCGGCAACAATTATAGTATAAATTTCTTAGATTTAACGTTGTTTATTGTAAACAGTAAAATAGAATTTAATATATTCCGAAAAGACACTTTTACAGACATAGTGATACACAACACATCTAACCATCCAATTTCACAAAAAAGTTTCAGCTTTTCATTCAATGATTAACAGATTATTGTCTATCCCTTTATCTACCAAAAATTATAATAAGGAATTAAGTACTATTAAACAAATAGCCAAAAATAACGGTTATAATTCGAAATTAATTGATAATATTTTAAACAAAAAAATTAAGAAAAAATATTACGATTCTTATTTATATCCTCAACAAAAAAATAATAACGATAAAAAATGTAGAAAACTATTATTTGTTAATAATTTAATATCTAATGCAATTTCAAAAACAATACCTAACAATATTCTTCCCGCTTTCTATACCAACAATAAATTAAAAAATTACATCATAAACAATAAGGATAAAGAAAGCTCTATTAAAAAAACGGGAATTTACAAATTAGAATGTAAAGATTGTACGGCTTTCTACATTGGCAAAACAACCCGAAATGTAGAAACAAGAATTAGGGAACATTTGAGATGTTCAAATAGTAATGGATATTCGGAATTTGCCAACCATTTTATTGAACAGAACCATACTTTTGACAGCAATTTAGGTCTTAAAATATTACATATTAATAAAAATGATAGACAATTAGATAGTTTGGAAGTTTTAGAAATAAGAAAAAATATCAACCTTAATAACAATATAATAAATAGCTAAATTCAATTCTCAAACAATCCGATTCTTAATATTTTTCCAATTCTAAACAAAAAAACCCAACACTCTCATTACCAAACACTTACCTATTCCGCCCCCCCTGCTCTTCCATTTACTCCGCCTACATTCCAGTCGCCCCCCCCCTTGTTAATTTTAAGTCTACATATGTTCTACAATTTTAGTATACTAGTTATCCTCCTGAGGAAGGGAACTTTGTTTCCGTAACATGTAGAGCTGTAAATAAAAATATTTCAGTGGTGTTTACAAAGTTGTTTTTATTTAATTTAATTACATATTTTTTGTTTTATATGTATTTTAAATATTGATTGGTTTCATGTAAGTTATTTTTAATAATTATTACATATAAAATTTAAGTGCGTACTTTTTGTTTTTTATGTATATTTAATATTGATTGGTTATATGTAAGTTATTTTTAATAATTATTATATATAATTTTTAATTACGTATTTAATACGTACAGTCACCAGATATGGATGCTAAATGAACGAACACGCTCTAGAGTCCAAGCAGCTGAAATGAAGTACTTGCGAGGAATCGCAGGGGTTACAAAATGGGATCGAATAAGAAACTCGACGATCCCAGACGATCTAAACATTGAACCTCTGCTACTCTTCATAGAAAAATGTAAAGATGAGGTTTGCCTTAATAGACTGAAAATTGACCAAAATTTTACTAAACGCAAAAAATGTTACACATTCTCAGACTCCTTTTTCACTTTTCTCTGTAAATTTTTTTTTTTTTTTGCATATTTTGATGAGCAGTAATCTGCATCCATAAAATAAAAAATGAGGAAATGTTGTGTTAACCCAGCGCCAATGACGCTGGGTCATATTGACCCGAGGTGATTTCAAACGGTCATATTTTTTTACACCTGCCGCTACAATTTAAAATTTTTGGTTAAGATGCAGCTTCTCTCTATCCAAAGCGCTAATACACGTGCGTCAAGCCAGAATGGGTAAATATGACCCAGCGTCATCGCGTCATTCGTATATTTAGTGTTTTTACTTCCTTTCTTTTAACTCGTGGCAACAAAAACTTTGGATCGATTTTTGACCCTTTTCCCGTGATCCAATCGAGCTGAAACTTGGCAAGCAGACTCGTGGCGACGATTAAGAAGATCTATGAAATTTTCGTTAAAAAAATTAATAATTATAATATAATTTCGGATTTTTAGAAATTTTATTGTTTTTTTCAAATTGGAATCATTAGAAAAGTTTGATTAGCAACGGCGCGGCGGCCCGATAACGTCGCGGAATGTTTTCTAAATTTGAATTACTCCGTCGGTATAATAGGTACATCACCACCATTTCGAAAATTTACAAAACAATTGGTTCATAGATGACAGCAAAATTGGGTTTTTTGGGAAAAAATCAAATAATAATTTATTTCTTTTAGATTTCTGCTTAGTTTTGAAGAATTCTACATTACTCAAATCTGATTCTGACTAAATCTTTTGACGCTGGAAATTCATAAGGTACGATATCGATAATAATTGAATCTATCAAAATCTTGACATCTCAAAACATTTGACATTTTAGAAATATATTAAATTTCTGTAAGTTTAGTGTTATGTTATATGTTTTAATTCGTCTTTAATTATTGTTATATTTTACAAAGAAAGGGAGTATAGTAAAAACTTCGTTTTTATGGGTTACTTTTTGATGAACAAAGCTAAAATAGCGGAACTGAACAAAATACAAACGATACAAATATGGAACCGGATTCATCAGAAAATCTCGATCTTTTGACCATTCAAATTTTAATCTCTTATTGCAAAATACGCAGCAGGTCCATGTCTCCTAATATGGAAACTAAAGACTCATTTACTATTTTAATTATGATGAAAAGTTTGTGTGTTTTAAAGTGTATACAATAAAAATTTCTTGTGTTTTCAAATTTGATTTGGCATGTGTTATTGAGAAAGTTCATAAAAATTTAATTTAAAAATATATTGAAATATGTATTATTTAATCACGTTCGCAAATAAACCTTGTTAAATATATATATTAAGATTAAGCAGTTGACTGTAAGTTAGTGAAAATTGACTGACAAAATACGGGAGATTAATTTCACATTCACATTCAGTGTTTTGTTAAAAAGTTCAAGCTTCATTTTAGATCACCAAGTTAGTCCTATTTTTCAATATTCATATGATACGTATCCGGGCACGCACCTCTATTTATATATTAGTTAAGAAATACTTAAAAACTTTTTAATATTTTCCATCCAATTGTGAAATAATGCAATACATTTTTCTTCAATCAAACTACTATAAATATAGTCGCAGACTAAGGAAATAAAAAAAAGTCATCCAATTGAACAAAAAAACAAATCTACAATCTTGTCGAATAAAAATCATACATAAAACTTGCTACAAATTCCTTAAAATCTTCACGATAAAAATGTTATGGGTTTTGTTGAACTTTTTTCCATTCGATATACTCATGAGGCAATAAAATCCTTACACTTCTAGGAACTACAAAGTTGTTTGCGAAGGAGTTAAAGTGATACACTTTTCGAAGAAGCACAACCTTTAGGGCCCGCAGGGAATATCCTAAAACGTTACTGAGGTATTAGAGAAAAACTTTTTTCATGGTTTTGCAAATGCTATGCTATTGTTGTGCTGACCAAAATATTAAACAATATCTATGTAAATAAATATTTTTAAAATTACACGCTTGGGTTGGTATTAATCTTATAAAGTGATTTAAGTGGTTGCGTAACTTGAGGGACTGGTGTAAATGTAATCTACTGCGTTGTTCCGTGCGGAGGTAAATAAAATCTTAATCCACAGAATGATCGCCGACCCCCGATAGGAGATGGCACCATAAGAAGAAGAAGAAGTTGTGTCATAATCAGCCATTTACCTGAACCATACTTGCCATTACACAGAAAAAAGCTGAAATACTTTTTAAGGATATACTTTGTAATCGAATCTATTACAGCGTGCCACATGTTGGGTAACATGGCTCCGTCTAGAATCCGAGGGGAAAATATTATTCACTTACTGATAAAAGAGATGTGAGGTCGGAGGCTAGAGGCGAAAGAAAATAAATAATACAATTACGAAGACTGTGAAGATGTAATAATACCATCTGACACGACGCCACAGGTAAATACGGTATCAATCCTTATTCTCATCACATTATTAATCATTCGGGCAGACTGCCGAATCATCGGGAGTGAGCACACTAAATTGAATAAAAGTCAGAAATAAAATATACTTATAATTAGAATTAATAAGAATATACTTTGTTTTCACCATTTATTTGTTCAAAACACCAACATCTTACGGGGCCAATAATCCCTTCATTAGACTACATCGTACCCATGTACACTAAAAATCATAAATCGAAGTATAGACAGTAAAAAAATAAAAAAATATATGGGAGATGAATAAATTATAAATTTTTAATTTGAAATCAAAGTTAAAAAAACTTACAAATTATAAAATTAAA
Source organism: Agrypnia vestita (assembly GCA_016648135.1). NCBI lineage: Eukaryota > Metazoa > Arthropoda > Insecta > Trichoptera > Phryganeidae > Agrypnia > Agrypnia vestita. The sequence continues at coordinate 23,201 of JADDOH010004170.1, forward strand.
TTTAATCTTGACACTTTTTCATATTTACAAAATTTCTTTTTTTTTCCAAATGTAATCCTATACAATTAGTATAAAAGCTTTGTAAACCCTTATTAATTAACATCAAGAGAATGATCAATTTCCAAACTTTAACTCATCATCAAACATCCAACAGGTTTTTCTTACATAAAAATAATCAAAATTATCCCAATTAAATTTATAAACCACCCAATTTTTTGAAATATCATTTTTATCCTTTTTTCAGTTAAAAAAATGAGATGCGAATATCGTCACTTCAATATTTTTTCTATTTTTAAACAAAGCTAAACGCTTGTGCTATGAAAATAGGACTAACTTGCTAGTCTGGAGTGAGATTCGAACTCGCGACCTTCGGATCACGAGGCGAGTGTCCTAACCACAAGACAAATAAGCTACTCTTATTATTATTCAATATGCTCTTTTATATTGATCTGTTAAATATTAATATAGAAAGCTGGCTAAATATAATTTGGGATTTTTTAAATTACCTATTAAATTTGAAATTTGATTACATATTTATAAATACTATTTTTCTTCAATGCTTTTCAATATCAAATATTGGTGGGTAAACAAAAGATTTAAAAAAACTTCCTCTTATTTTTAATTTAACATATTATATAATAATTTCTATCATTATTAATCATATTAAAGAAAAAACACTCATGAATATTTCTACATAAATATGTTAGTAGGTGGTGTTCGTACCTATATCAGTTTCACTCGGAAAAAATTCTATTAAAACAACTAAGTAATTGCCACGAGTTCGAGGCGATGGGAGACCAATGAAATACTAACATTTTATTAAGGTGAGATATCTATAATTAATTCTAATTAATTATATATATCTCACAGAGACGAAGCTATTTATATGGATATAGAGGCGGAAGGAATTGTATGTAATCGAAGATTTCATAGCACTTTCCACCTTTTCCAGCGAATTGGAAATTACTAGAAGGTTCAGGGATAGTCTGCTGGATTCTGGAAGCATTGCTAGCAACAACGACCGTAAAAGAGATTGAATGGACTACTGCGTACATAGCATTGGCATTACAGTGACAAAATGCGAATCAAAGAAGCTAACTTGAACGCACAGATAAAAAGGTGTTTCAGTGTGTTTAAATTTAACGAGTAATTTCAGTGTGGATTCTAACCAGCGATAAAGTACCTACCGATGTGTGAGAAGTGTTTCATAGTGATCAGAGCGATACAAGCCAGCGAATCAAAATTCCTAGGTAATTTAATGTGAACGATGCTATGATTAAATTCGTGTACAATTACTTTATTTAATAAATAAAAGTTAAAATTATTTTTAGTGTATATGGAAGTCGTTTTTGGGGATTTATTGTGACATTTACTAAATATTTTGTGTAGTATAAAGCTTAAATTAAAATTAAACTCACTACTTTGCGCATAATTAATTAAAATAGTTTAAAAAAAAATTTAAAAGACAATATTTATTTTTTAAATGGTTTCAGTCTGTTTAGATGGTAGTACAAGTCTGCGTGGTAATATTTTTCAAGTTGAACACGCGAAACCTTGGTACAATTTGGGCAAGGAGCACGGTGGCATGTGGAGACTAAGGGTTTTCCATTGGCTGATTGATTCTGGGAGAATTTTCCCTAGGGAACACATGGCGGCAACACTTGGGAAGGTTTCTCGGCTAAAGTTCTCCCTTCCTGACATCACCTGCGTCAGGGCTCTTCAATATTGAATATTTTCTTAATAGAATTGGAGCAAGCGACCGCCAGACTTACGTTATAGTATCAAATCTGAAATATTTTCTGGGGTTGTACACTGTGGTAGGTAAGAAGTTTTGAATATAATGACATTTGAGGTCGGGGGATTTTGGCAGATATCAGGTAATACATGTACAAAAAAATGTGGAAGTAAAATGTTAAAATATGAGATATCAGGTAATTTTGTTAGATAGTGGCCGGATAAATTATATAAAATTCAGATTTGTCACTATAATGTAGATACCATGATTATTTTTGGAGTCTCAAAGTATCTGTCGGAATAAATGACCTGTGATAAGCATTTGGTAAACATTTATATGAGTGTGTGTATTACGTCCCGTTAAACATAATATTAAAAAACAAGGTTGGTTATTTTTACGTTTTAGTTACACATTTTTTTTATACCTATTATCTGTCGAAATCCCCGAATTCAAATATCCAAATATTCTTACCTACGATAGTGTACAACTAGAGAAAATATTTCAGGTTTGATACTATAATCTAAGTCTGATGGGCGCTAGCTCTGTCTGCAAGGTTGTAACCGCTGAAAATAGGTCTATATTTGGATTTTTTTATTGATTAACTCTGAAGACCAAATCCAGTAACATAGTAAGTATGTTCTTAGAAAATACATTCTTATAAAAATTTAATATGCTGGTGCACGATAGGAATTAAAAATTGAAAATATTGATTTTCAGGCGTATTTTAGTAGATATGTAACAATTCGAAAGAATATCATAATATTAGGTCCTTACATATGAAATTGGCGTTTAGTATGGGAGGAACATAAAGCCGATTTTTTTTTATTATAATATATTTATTTAATCAAAGTATGTACCATTGCTATCTATGCACTTTTGCCATCTCATAGGTAGTTCATCGATCCCTTTACTAAAAAAACCATTCGGACGGGAATCAATAAAATCTTTGAAGGCGGTTTGGACTGCCCCATCGGAGTTGAATTTTTTCCTTTGCAAGAAGTTATCCAAATTTCGAAAAAAATGGTAATCTGTTGGGGCAAGGTCCGGAGAGTACGGTGGATGTCTTAGACATTCCAATTGAAGCTCCTCTAATTTGGTAGCCGTCTGTTGTGCAGTGTGTGGTCTAGCGTTATCATGAAGCAGCAGTGACCTAGAGCGATTAACCAGCCTTGGTTGTTTAGCAGCTAGCTTTTCCATCATGGTTTGCAGTTGCAATAGACATCTGCCGTAATAGTCTGGCCAGATTTAAGAAAGCTGTAGTGAACGACACCAGCACTAGTCCACCAAACGCTCACAAGTAACTTTTTTGGAGTCAATTTTCGCTTGGGGCATGGTTTGGCTGGTTCGGCAGGGTTCAGCCATTGCGATGAGCGCTTCCGATTATCGTACAGGATCCACTTTTCATCACAGGTAATGATTCGATTTAAAATCCCTTCATTATTGTGCCGGTTGAGTAATGCAACGCAGCAATCAACGCGCGTTTGTTGATTTGCTTCACTCAATTCGTGAGGTACCCACCTTTCAAGCTTTTTCACCTTATCAATTTGCTTCAAGTGGATTAAAACAGTTTTTATCACTAACACCGCAGCCTGCAGCTAACTCGGATGTGGTTTGCGATGGATCCGCTTCCACAATAGCCTTCAATTCTTCATTATCAACTTTGGTCTCCGGCCGTCCACGGGGCTTGTTCTGCAGGTCGAAATTTCCAGAACGAAAACGTTGGAACCAAAAACGCAATGTGTTTTCTTTTGCGGCACCGTCGCCATACACATCATTAATCCTTCGAGCCGTTTCTGCAGCACTGGTGCCACGGTGGAACTCGTACTCGTAAATAACGCGATATTTCAAGTTTTTCATTTTGTAAACTGAGTGACGCAAAGAAAAAAACAATTGAGGAAAAAACAAATGAATTATAATTTTCAAAACACAAATACATGAGTAAATAGTTGTATAAATTTGGATTTGGAATTCCTAACCAAAGAGAAGATATTTGAGATCAAATTTGCCAGTACGGCAAAACCCCAATTTCATATGTAAGGACCTAATATATACGTTGAAAAGTAATATTGCTAAAAAAAACTGAACTATGAAAAATAGAATATAGAGGTAAGATTACCAGTTGCGAAATCTATGTATACTTACTTATAAATGAGAAAAAATAACAACAGATGTCTCTAGCAGAAGCCAGTACAATATATGAAATGTTCTTGATTCGAACTAGATATAGAACTTCAAAAATTTGATAATGTGTGGATATTCTTAAGATTGGTGAACGTTGCTTTATGTAGAGCAGGTGTGGAGAGCCTAGGGCACGCGTGCCACAGGTGGCACGTTTGATAATTTGGAAGGCACGCGAACGATTTCCAAGTTCAAAAATATTTTTTAAATTTTTAAATAATTAAATTTGGAAATAATTGGAATCAATCGATTAACAAACATAATTAATAAATATGCAGAAGAAAAAATAATGAGACATTGGAACGCCATTCCAGAAATCTTAAGCCATTTAAAGAAACTAGCGAGAACAATATTATAAATTTTCTCTTCTATATTGCTTGGGGGTCATTATTTTCAGAAATGAATTTCGTAAAATATAATTCAAGAAAAAGAATGACTGATGAATCAAGTTGGTCGTGTATATTAACCTACTAAAAGTGACGATATATGAACCAGATATTAAGAATTTGTCATCGAATGTACCTACCTACAACAGAAAAAATCTCATTGATAAATAACTAATGTGTATGTTTATTGATTACGACTTTATTTTAAAGAAACTTTATTGTAATTTATTGTAATTTATAAGCTTGTAAATAAAATTCAGAAAAAAAAACATTTTTTCTATTTTTTAAAATTTTTTTTACTGCTTGGGCACGCCACACAACCGAGAAATAAGATTTTTGGCACGCGGACCCAAAAAGGTTCGCCACACCTGATGTAGAGTGATCACTCAAGCCAGCTAATACAGGTTGTAAGCGATTAATAGATGTATGGAGCAGATATTATTCAAATATTTCAATATTTTTCTTGCCATCCTTCAAAACCATCTTCATACATTACAAGTTTCAATTCGAATTAAAAAAAAATTTAAAAAAATAGAATACATAGTAAAATACAGAGTTAATATGAACATTAACAAAAATGTGAGAACAAAGTTTTCTTATGCGTATGGAAATTCAGTACAGAAAATAATTAATATTTCCAGTGATTATTTTTTGAGTCGGGGAGGTTAACGTAGGTATATATGATTTTTAAAATATAACTACACTAGAATACAATTAAGAATTAATTTTAATGTAATATAAAATTAAGAATAATATTTAAAACGTACAGTTGAACACATCTGATGTAACTGATCAGGCGGGAATCGGACCGAAACTCATTTCCAAACTTTTTGCAATTTATGAACGCCATTTTTTTCTCTCAACCGAAAAGTAGCCATTTTGTTTAATTTAAGCGCCGGTGTTGTTTCTGCCAAAGGGATTTAATGGCGTCAGAAATAGAGAAGTTAACTTTTTTTGACAAATCACCGAATCGCTGGACTGCGGAAAGCTTGGAAAATATTTGAAACTTTCTGCGTGTAGTCGTATTCAGCTCTACGTTATTATTCATGTAATCAATATATATTTTTTTTTCAATTTCAATTTAGTTTTAATTTATTTATTGATAATATGTACATTACAAACAAAATGTTTCGGGCATACATATTAGGAAGTATATATCAAAATAAAAATATTTAATAAATTAAAAATAACATAAAATCTGGTCAAAGGTGTAGGAGAATCCCGCTTCGGAAAACCCCCTCAGACACATGGAATATATCAATACCCAAAGCGATTTTGTTCAGCATAGCAGTGGCTCTTCCAACAGGCATAACCATCGGCAGGTTGGTCCTGTACTTTGGAATGTGAAACAGTCTATGCTGACGATGTGTAATGTAATTATCAGGAACATACAAACCAATGCTCTGCATGATTTCAGGATTATCGATCATACCGCGAAACAATCGATAAAAAT
>JADDOH010004171.1:0-22788 GCA_016648135.1 Agrypnia vestita
ATCTCTGTCTAAGCTTGTGGTCGGTTCACCGTTATAATGACCATGGCCATGAGCACCACCTGTTAGAAAGATAATTAATATAGTCATCGGAAAATAGATCTGTTTTATCAAGGATTAAAGAACAGGTTCTAAATATATCTTGAAAAAATTGACTAGGTACTTCCACTTTTATTTTAATTCTAAAACAGTTTTAAAAGATGTTTAAATCCGACAAACAAAGAGTGTGCGTGGAAGGATATATGAAAATGATATACATCGGAGTTGAAACTTTTTCGTTGTAAAAAGTTATCCGAATTTCGAAAAAATGGAAATCTGTAGGTGCAAGGCGAGTAAGGTAGTGACGGAGAGTTATCAGTTGAAGTTCGTTGTGCAGTGTGAGGACAAGCATTCTAGTAGAACTAGAATTCTATTACGTACCTTCTGCGCTTAGTGACCACACCCCTACACCCACCCGACTCTAACCTCCCCCTACTCCCCACGTCATCCTTTAGTCTTAAATTTTAGTATTAGTTATATTACTGAAGATGCATCGGCATCGAAAATCTTATAATTGTAATAAATAAACAAAAAGTGAAAGAAAACAGAGTTGTCAATTTTTAATATAAATTAAAATGGCCTTTCCACAAAGCACAGGAAAATTTTGAAAATGAATAATAAATACTTGCCTCCTCCAGGTGGTCTAAGCTTATTATACAGTGTATCCAGTGTATTTCTCAGCACTCTTGCTTGCCTTTTTGGTAGAAGTTTTGCAGATATGTGACGTTGTGCTTCGCAAACCTAAAACAATGTATCAAGCATTGTTGCTGAATAAAAGATATAATAAAGCAGAATGCAATATATTTAACATAATATTCATTAATATTATGCAATTAATCAAGTAGTTATGCAAAAAACTAGACATGTTACTCACTGTAATGTTGTTGGTGTCTAAATCAATGCAAGAGACATCAGGTGGAGGATCATACAGATCGAAAAACCGGGAATCGACTCCTATTAAGTACGGTAATGGGGCATGTAATACTTCTGCTAGACCTGTAAAACAATGTACGTAATCATATAAATAAGAACGATTTATTATTACCAAACCCTCACTGTCAAAGAATTCAAAAGACCATAAAAAACCGAATTGCATGAGACCACGTTAATTTGAAATTCAAGAGACCAAATTTTTTTTTACTAGCTAAGTCAATCAGAATTCGCAATATTATTAAAAATGTTAAAAAAGGGCACTAATTTTGTTAAAAAAACAATATATTTTCGCTAATTCTGAGGAAATATCTCGAAAATGATTTATTATTATGAATAATAAATGATACAAAATAATAACACCTAATCAAGGCGAGAACTTCTAGTATCAATCTATTGTTGGTCAATTATCTGTGACAACATGTAATATCAAACTATTGGTAAAATACAAACAGGCGGCAGGTGTTTAATACTGTTCTATTTGACAATTGCCACTGTGCAGCAGCAGCTACTGTCAGTCTATTTTACGATTGGTTTCAGCAAGGACTGAGATAGGGAGAGGCTTTAGACGGGCAGTCGCAACAAAGAATCGCATGGGTTGAACAAATTGAATTATGTAACATAAAAATGTATTGATTTATGGACCAAGAATTATGAATTATCATGGTTATTGAATTAATAGGGTTAAGTACCCATGAAATCCACATTTTGGGTCTTGTGTGTTTAAAAAATTTCAAATGACTAGAGGTTTACTGTAAAAAGAATATAAAATGAAAATCATGTCTCTTGAAAAATAATTCAAGATGTAGAATGCGGCCAGTATAAATTGGCGTGCGAGGGAGGGCGTCCCTGTCGCGAAACAGAAGTTGCCAGGGTGTAAATTTATTACACAATACAGAATATACAGAGTGTCCGGTGACCAGTGTCGGAGCCTTTAATAGAAATTTGGTCGGGCAACACTAAAGAAACAAACCAGTAATGGCGGCCGCTCTATCTAGAGTTCTGTCAAACGATAATATTGGTCCATTATTTGCTTTTTCAGCTTCGCAAAACTTTAATACTTCATTGGCAATTGTTCATGCACCATCCCAGACTGTTTTGGACATAATAATTCGGTGTATATTGGAAATCAATATGTCACAGCTCACATGCAAATACGAGATTCAAATGAATGACGGGGCGAGGGGCTACTGCCGGGTGCGGGTGGGGCGGGTTTTAGTTCCAAAGTCGCCGCACGCCAATTTACGTTGGTCAAGCTCTAGTGGACTCGGTGAAATAAATTAGGATTCTAACTGATACCAGTAACTAATTCTTGAAATAATGAAAAAAAACTAGTGTTTGTCAATGAAATGAGGCAATGTTGTAAATAGTCAGGTTAAATAATATTGGTAGTAATAACAAGTGACACAATGAATTGTACAGCTGTAATGATACAGCATATTTTATTATCTCTGGTTAAATGTTATATTTAGGTAAATAATACAAACCTAAGGGACATAGTGGAATATAGGGGCATTGCCACTTGAAAGGAAACAGCAAGCTCGACACAGCTTCAGAGACTGCGGTCAGAGTATCGGGTCTGAAAATAAAAAAATAACATAACATTTTAATTAGAGATCTTTGTACGTAATAAGAAAATCGTTAGTACTGATACTGACATAAATAATTCCATAACACATTATTCTAATTGAAATAAAATGTAAAGTATGTAAGAGAAATTTACCCTAAAGGTTGTTTCATGTGAAATTGTATTGCTTGACCATTTTAAATATTTTTTTATTTTTTTACCATTGGTAACCCCTAATTTATTTTTATCTGCCACCATCTCGGATTTAGCAGAATACGGAAAAATAGGGGTTTACAGAAGTTTTGAAAAAAATACTGATCTCCCATAAAATATAAAAGATTCTGGTTTACAATAACATAAAGAAGAGACAATAAGGTTTATAGAAAATGTATAGAAATAATAGTAAGTGTTATATAAACCATGACTTGAAATATAATGATCTTGAAATATACCAAATTTAGGAACTTTGAAGACCTTTTAAGATGACTGGGTTGGAACAACAAGATGGAAAATTTTGTGTCATAACTATGATTTTCCTTTAACTATGACTATGATAGTTGAATTTCCTAATACATATGAAGAAATTAAAGTCTGGGCCTATTTTTGGCATCAAAGTTAAATTTTTTTTAATTTTTGCATTTTAATTTTCCTCAAGGTGGAATATCTCAAATAGGAGACCAGATAAAAAAAATTAGTTTTTGCCCAAGGATGACTTAACAAAACCTGTCACGAAAACAAATAAGAGCTTCCAAAAGCTTGTCTAATTTATTGAATAATTGGCAAAATAAAGAAAAAGCATCGTCACGAGACCTTAGAAACAGAAAGAATTACACGTAATCAAGGATTTTGGACAATACTAAAAAGGTTCAGAAATCAGGCGATCATCGCAAACTGACATAACGCTACACAAACAGTTGTTATTTTGATAGAAGCGAAACTAGAGATAAACGTGCAATCACAGACATGCGAATTCTGAAAAGAAGAGTGTAAAGTTCTACTGATGAATGATTAGTGCGAAATTGTGTGAATTAAGGAACAGTGCTTCTATCAAATTTGTGTCCAGTGACTTTTGGTGTTAAAAAAACTACCTAAATTTAAATACTTCATTTATTTCCCACCGCCACAATCCCAAGACAATATGGTAATGTGAATAGCGGATGACATGTATCTCATAAATATCAACAAACCTGAGTGAATGTATGAGTATCTTCTGTTCCGTGAGGGCCAACATGAGCACCAGCAGGCAGTTCTCCGTGCCGAGGTTGAGCAGCAGTTGCCTAAAGCCCGCTCCGCTGCGCACCAGCGGTTGATCCTCGCGGCGGGTCAGTACCACAAGCTCATTCATGTTTGTGGCTGATAGCTAGACATTTTATAGAAAGCATTATTATGCAATATAGATAGTACCTTGCTAAAGTAAAATTAATATTAGTCACAGTCACATTTATATTTTTACATTGGAATTGCGAATAAAATAAAGTAAATGTTATTAAGACCATGCATTAATTTTGAGAGATTCCTAGGAGAGGGCGTAACTTGTACTGTATAGCATTGGGGCATATTGTTACTATATTCAAAGCAATACCGCATGGCTTTGGTCATTTAGCCGGAGAATAAACAACAGTTTTTTTTTTATATGTCGAATTACGTACCTACAAAATAGCATTTCCAGTGAGTTTTACATTTCTTTTTCAAATCGAAGAAAAGTGCTGCTAAAAGTCATTATTTTTTTTTGCTTTGCATTGATGCTTTCGGAAATCTCCGGTGATTATACACTGATTAAAATGTGTGAGTACTAGTTTCGACACTTTAAAGTGTCGATTTCAACACGCCACAAGACAAGAAATGTCTAGGTCAGCAGAAAAAGATCAAGGTGGAGAATTGGAGACATTACTTGATGAAATTTTACAAGTACATAAAAAATATGTCCTGTCTATTTTGTTTTAGGATATTATAATGATTATAAATATATACCTGTATTAGAATTCTGGGCTCTGGAAAAGGTACTTCTTCCAATAAGTGAGTGATATATCGTTCCACGGGTACCGATAATGGCTCTTTAGAACATGACATATCCTAGAATTAAAAATAGTAAAAATTATATTTTATAATAAATAGTTTTTCGAATTTTGTTTAAGGCGACACCATTCACTGCAAATGCATATTTCGATGTTTTTTACGAAGTGAGAGTTTTTATTATTCATTTATATCAGAATGTAAATGCTAGACTGCAATTTTTTAGGGCAATAACATAGATAGAAGCTGTGTTCTTATATAAAAATAATAAACTGAACATTAATTATAATAATTAAGAAAATATAAGCATTAATCAACGGACCAAAGAATTCGTTTTAGTGTCTTAGGCGAGATTAATTTTTACTCCTTCTCGTCTTGAAACAGCACAATCCAACGACACCATACATCGATATTTGGAAAATGGATGTCTAGCCTTAATTTGTTAAGCCAATTTTACTAAATTTATTTTCATGTGATACCACTTTAATAATAGTAGGTACCTAAATAATATTTTTATAAAAAAATCTGTAATCTTTTGAAAACGCTACTTCATGTGTAAGATGTAAATTTGTGATAATTGTAATAAAAATTTCAAAACTGATTAAAAACATTTATTAAATGTGTTTTTAAAAGCAAATTACGCATGAAACACTATGCTTTCTTTTTCTATTCTTTTTGATGTGGTAGGCAGTTCTGTTCATCAGTAGTAGGTAGAGGATAAAACACCACACTCTTTGCACTCACTGGTTCTGGCACACAGCTTTTGTCTCGTTCACTTTCATACATCTTCTCATGCACGCTCTTCAGTTGGTGACGCTTTTTTTATTTTTATTAATTTAATAAAATATTTCATCAAATTTCTTACCAATATGTATAACAGCCACCGTTCAAATGTATCACTAAAAGGCCAATGAGACAGCAAACAAATGCTTTTGTTGACGTGTATAGAATACTCCGCTTGAGAAATACCTTTCCTCCAACATAAACTTTCCATCTGGGCATCAGTTAAACGATTATAGTCATAGTTTTCATAAAATGTTACTGCAGATCCATAAACCTTGAACAAAAAAAAAAAAATGATAAACAAATAATAAAAAAACTAGAATGAAATAGAAATATATTGCTGCGCCTCTCATCATCAGGTTAATTTATAACCAACCTAAATACAGAAATTTTGCCATCTTATTCGAGTGGAGCAGCGGGTCGCGGAGCAGTGGGCACAATTTTTTTGGGCGATAACTTCTCAGAATTCTCCAACCGCATAATTAGTACCAACCATTACTTCGATAAACTAAAACTACTCCATTCGGTTCTTTATAAAGGATTGATGATAATGAACAGTTTGGAAACTATCGAAATCCAAAATAACTTGTGTTTCGCACACGATCAATCCAGCGGCATAAAATTGAATTTTTTAAATTTAATATAAATAACAATATATGGCCGTGTGTGTGTATGTGTAATTGTTACCATAAGGTTTATTTTTTGAACATTTATGCATTTAGTTTATAATATTTCTTATACTCGCGTCGAGGCCTCGACAACTTGAATAGTTTTAAGAATTTTTTGTAATTTTATTCTATATGTAATTTGTAATTTTTTATTGTAAATAAAATGAGTGGAATTAGCGGTCTTATTACTGACGAATCCTTACTGGAGATATAAGGTTTTGTGCATTATTAGGACATCCGCGAGATTCGGAAATAAACGTATCTCACTGTGGAGGATGACGGCCGATCTCGCGGATTAAATTAAATAGCAAAAATATGTTTTTTGCCAGTTTTCAGATAACTGCGCAGCAGATTTGAAAGGCCGTTAAAATGGTCAGGCAGGCCGACGTTTGAACGCGACAAGCCGGCGCCTGGCGGGGGTCAGGCAGGCCGACGTTTGAACGCGACAAGCCGGCGCCTGGCGGGGGCCGCTGGTTTATGGACCAGACGTACGCGGCGCGTGGAAAGTTTGCAACGCCGTAAAATCAGAAAGTTCACGAGATGAACTCAGAAAAAGTGCACAAAACCTGGCATGTCATTTCCTGTCAGAATTCGTTATAAAATAAAGAATCGGATTAGTTTGGAAGGAGATACATCGAGAGATAGGAATCGGCCTTTTTTGAGGCGATTTATGAACGCCGACACATCCGGACACATTGGTACTAATTAAATTCACATGCGGATGTGCCAGGCGTTCAATTTGACGTAACATTTACATATGTACACCTCCCCGTTCGGGAGATAATTTGGCTAGGCGGGCAAAATAGTCCGTCTAGAAGATGGGCCGGCACGGTATGATCCGCTCGAGAATGCTGCGCTGACCACCATCCGCCACTGGGTATTCTCGAGATGTCTCTCCCCTCCCTTACTAATCCCATTTTGACCGTTGATTTCCCGCTGTGTCTAGATTTTAAGTATAAATAAAGGAAGATTCCGCAGACTCAGCATCCTCAGTTCGCCGAGATTACTTTTACCTTGTTACGCTGCCGGTCCGCGGAATCGTGTTTTGAGAAAAAAGTGCCTTTTACTTTTTATTGAATTTCCTGAAAAAGTGTTTTATGCTGTTGCTTTCTAATTTACCTTTTTGCTTAAAATATTGTAAATTCCTACTGAATTTCTCCCACCGTAACGCGGAGACCCACCCTATATTTAACTATTTTTAAATTCGATTTTTTAGCCGTTCGGGTTTTAAAATATTTTGGGAATTTATTAATAGTTTTTCGAACTTGGTATGGCCTTGTGCGTACCATTTCGTGGTCCTTCGTGAAGCCGGATTTCCGTTGTTTCGGTTTTAAATTTTAAATTCAGTAATTTTGTGCTTCGTCGGAATCCGAATTCTTATAATTTTTTTTGTGAGAAAAAATAATATTTTTAAGAAAAATGTCGCGCTCGTTAAGATCAAATTCAAATCGCGAATTAGCTGCCGACGAAGAAGATGCCTCCCGTCGCGAAGCGTCATCGGGAGATGAATCGGACCGGCAGTCGGGAGCTGAGGATCAGGCAGCGTCACCTACTGACGCGGCTAGCTCGAGTGCAGATATAAGGAGGTTGCGCAGGGAGCTACGCCACAAGGACCGGCATTACAAGAGGCAGCTTGATGAAATGCAGAAGTGCCAAGAAGAGATGTTTACGAGGGCTTTGACACTTGCAGCGGCGGGAAGGGACCCCGCGGCGGGGGGCGCAGGAGCGCTCGTCGCCGGCGCCGCGGCAACCGACGTAGCGGCGCCTATTACCGCTGCGAGTGTCTCGGCGGACGACATCGCCATAGAAGACCCGGCGCGCATGAATGCACCTACAACTTGTCATCAAGAGGCTCCTGCCAGGACCGATAATCCGAGCTTGGGCGACTGGATGCGGTCGCAACAAGCGCAATTTGAACGGTTGACGTCCGCTGTTACAGAAGCGGTCCGGTCAACGCGTTCACCTGAGAGCCCGCGGTATCCGCTCAGCCAGGATGAGCCACGAGTGTCGGCTATGATAGCGCGGCAGTCTAATGCAAAGGACCTGGCTGAATTTTCGGGCGACCCAATGGAATGGCGTTCATTTAAGACGCAATTCAGGCAATCCACGGAATTGTGTGGGTTGACAACCGCTGAGAATGCGATGCGGTTGAGAATCGCGCTCAAGGGGGCAGCTCGGGAAGCAGTGCACCCTTTGATCGGCGACCCTCATTGTGTTGAGGGGATTATGCGCACTCTGGAGGATTTATTTGGCCAGCCAGATGCGATAATCGCAAGCGTCCTGGAAAAAGTGAGGAACACAGCACGCCTCACTGAGAGTACGGACACAGGCGTTTTTATGAAATTCGCGGTAGCGGTGAGGAATGCCGTCGCCACAGTAAAAGGTATGGACGAGCGCTATTTGGCCTCACCTCAATTGTTACGCGAGCTCGTCGGAAGGCTCCCGCTTTCGGCGAGAATGGCATGGTTCGCGGCGAGATCCGGAACCGTGAATACAAACATCGAGGACTTCTCGAGATGGCTGTCGAGTATGACAGATTCAGCGCCACATTGCGGCGGACAGACCGCGCAAGTGATCGAAGATAAGGGGCGCAAAAATGCGCAGATTCACGCTATACATCGAGCGCCGGAAAATACGCAAAAGTGCGGTATTTGCAGCTCAAGAGATCACGGCGCCGCGGCATGCAACGATTTTACGCGCTGTTCGGTATCTGACCAAGCGGCTATCGTCAAGGACAGAAGATTATGCTTTATGTGCCTCGAACCGTGGACGCCGAAACATAAACATGGATGCCGGGGCCGTGATAAAAAATGCAGCGTGGACAATTGCGAGATGCGGCATCACCGGATGCTGCACGGTGCGCCACCTTCCGCGAAACGCGAGTAAAAATCGCTCGCGGGTCAGGTGACGGGCGCGCCGCGGCGCCCGGCCGACCTGGCCTGATAGACTGTGCTCATACCGCGAGCCGCGACGCTGAAAATGTGATTTATTAAATGTGCAGAAAGTCGACGTGTGTGGCCTGCGGGGGCATAGAAAGACATTCGCCTTATGCGATAAAGGTTCGACCGTGTCGCCGATAGACTCCGAAGTCGCCAGTGCGGTTGGTAAATCGGGACCGGTGCGAGATCTGCGCCTGTACGGCGCCCGCGGTATGTGCGCCTCCGAACCGCGGTTGCGTCTAGGGCAGAAAACTTTAAAAGGCAGCGTACTTACCCAACATCCGATGAGTGTGAACACTTTGCGTAATTTGGATTTACGGCCCCGACGGTTTAGCCGAGAAACCGGGGAAATCAAGCGCACTGTGGGTATAACAAAAGTTATAAAATTATTATGGGGCATAGATTATGTCATTTGTGAAGTGTCGCGAGTTGGAGAGATAGCGGGTGCAGATAACGGTGTTTTATCGAGCACAGCACAAGGATGGATGAAAACCGGGGGCGTGCCAGGCCGCCCGACCATCGCCGCAACTGTGTCTTCCAGGATAGCTGAGCGGCCCAGTGAGAGGCCCGCGAGATGCACTCGTAGGACACATATTGAAATTGACTGGCCGGAAGTGACCCCCGCGTGCGGGTCAGTGCAGTGGGTACCCGAGTAACCATACATGATGGAAACCACCACTGTATAGCTTGCCGGCAGCCAATGGGCGACAGGTCTTCTGTGGAAAAGGAAGACATGCCCTTGCAGCCGAATTTCGGTTTTTTTAATATTTTTTTGTGATAAAAAATATATATGGCCAAGGATCGGTTCAGCTCGGATACCGACATTGGAATTTTTTCGCATTTTGCGGATTTTGTTGAGGCGAATCTAGATGAGATCGCCCATATTGCGAAGGGTAGTTACACCTATGTCTACCACGGCCAAGAGTCGGTTCATTTGGGAAACCGGCATTGGATTCTTCGCACTTTGCGGATTTTTTCGCCCCGAAATTATTTTTATATTTATTTTTACTTTTATATTTTCTGCTATTATTATTAATTACTATTGCATAACTCGTAAGCGAAAATATTTGCCACTGAACAGATTTTATCTAGCGTGGGTTAATTATTAGTTTATATTAATATAAGAGATTAAATTAAAACCGAATTTTAAGCTATCATAAACCCTCCGTGGCGCGCGCTGAAATCTGTCGCGGTGATCTGCCCGCATTCCAAGTCTATATTTCTTTCCATTTCTTCGGGCGCGACCTGTCCACATCCGCGAAGCAAACAGTCTGTTCATATACGCCCGACCGCGATAGTCAAACTTATCAAACGCTAAATGCTCAAACGTCTTGGGTCTCTGCCGCCGAAAAAAATATTTGGTTATTTTCGATGCAGGAAATAAATTTAGATGGGATTTCTAAGGATCGGGAGGCCTTAGATATCATCGCGTTACATATGCGCAATGAGACCGGACAAGACCACAAGATGTGTGGTGAAAACAAACTGGAGCCCGCGTGGGATAAATTTATTTCAATTTGTGCAATCTGCCAGTTGTGCGGAACCGCAATAAATTTATCAATCTGCCCGAGCGAGAGGCGGATAGACGGCCGACAAGATGCCAACTACTGGGCGCTAAAAGGCGCATATTCGAGCCGGTGAGATTCATGGCTGATATGATGATCCGGTCGAAATATTATTTGAGAGCAGTTTGGCGGTCAAGATCGGTTTGGGGCCAGCAAACGAGGCCAGAACACGCCGAGAAGCGGCATTTTGGCATAAATTGTGTGCAAATAAATGCACGATGGCTCGAGAAAGCATACTAAGCCGCCGACGCAAAGTGTTACTGCACATTTTCTGCGGTGCCTCGGGACAGGCACGTTGCGCGGTGGCTTACCTTGAAAAATAGAACCACAGTACGGTGGTTATTATAACAGCGAAGATTGAAATAGCCCCCCTGAAGCCGTTTAATGGACCGCGAGAAATTTAATCGCCGCGAGCGTGACGGCGAACATTGAGTCCGAACATTCGCGCCATATGGAGCGCGCGGTGTTCGGGACCGTCACAACAACGATGATGTATTGGTGATGTGCGCTGACGCGGCTGAACCCGGCCGATACTGGTACGCGGGATGTCGAGCCGCCGGACCTGACACCCACCGGGCGCTGGTTTACCCGGCCGCTATTTTTACGGGACAATGAAGGAATATGGCCGCGAGAAAAGCGGCCGCCGCAACCCTGATCCGGAGCAATTGCAACTACGACCGGCGTTTGTTACGCAATACGACGTCGGGGCATTTCCGGATATCAGGCGTTTTTCGTCATTTTAAGATTATTACGCGCGACCGCTTGGGTGCGGCGCTTTATAGAAAATTGCCGGCGCGGCAGAGACCGCGCGCGCCGAGCAGATTTGACCGCGGATGAGCGATGTGCGGCAGAACGCTCATGGATATTACGAGCACAAGCGGAGTCTTTTGGACCGGAGCTCGGCATACTTCGGCGGGGGGCCCCCCTCCCCCGCACCAGCCGTTTGTACGTGGTGACCCCGCGACTGGACGAGGATGGAATAATCATAATGGATTCCCGATTGTCAGCTACAACAGTCGCCGATATACCGCCGAGGCCGAGAACGTGGTGAACAGCCGCCCGCTGACTCACGTTTCGGTAGATCCACGGGACGACTCCCCGCTCACGCCGAACCACCTACTACTGGGCGCGGCCGGGCGACATTCTCATCTCGCCACGTATGGACCTCTGGAAGAGCAGGTCTGCCTCAAGAAGCAGTGGCAGTTCGCCCAGCAGCTTGCAGACATGTTTTGGCGCCGGTGGATCCGGGAATACCTCCCGACTCTCGCCCAACGACGGAAGTGGCAGGAGCCGGCCCCTCCGCTTCGGGAGGGGGCTGCCGCCATCATTGCTGACCCCGCCCTTCCTCGGAACAGCTGGCCGCGAGGAGTCATCGTGGAGGCGGTTCCCGCCGCCGACGGCCAGGTCCGCACGGTGCGACTTCGGACCGCCTCCGGGGACTACGTGCGACCCGCTACCAGAGTCATCACCCTGCCGACGCAGCAGGCGTCGGAGACCACACACGCGTAGATGTCATCACCCGGCCTTCGAGGATCGTGTGCTACCTTCGAGTGCGGCAAAGCCACACGGGGGTGGTGTTTCGCACACGATCAATCCAGCGGCATAAAATTGAATTTTTTAAATTTAATATAAATAACAATATATGGCCGTGTGTGTGTATGTGTAATTGTTACCATAAGGTTTATTTTTTGAACATTTATGCATTTAGTTTATAATATTTCTTATACTCGCGTCGAGGCCTCGACAACTTGAATAGTTTTAAGAATTTTTTGTAATTTTATTCTATATGTAATTTGTAATTTTTTATTGTAAATAAAATGAGTGGAATTAGCGGTCTTATTACTGACGAATCCTGACTGGAGATATAAGGTTTTGTGCATTATTAGGACATCCGCGAGATTCGGAAATAAACGTATCTCACTGTGGAGGATGACGGCCGATCTCGCGGATTAAATTAAATAGCAAAAATATGTTTTTTGCCAGTTTTCAGATAACTGCGCAGCAGATTTGAAAGGCCGTTAAAATGGTCAGGCAGGCCGACGTTTGAACGCGACAAGCCGGCGCCTGGCGGGGGTCAGGCAGGCCGACGTTTGAACGCGACAAGCCGGCGCCTGGCGGGGGCCGCTGGTTTATGGACCAGACGTACGCGGCGCGTGGAAAGTTTGCAACGCCGTAAAATCAGAAAGTTCACGAGATGAACTCAGAAAAAGTGCACAAAACCTGGCATGTCATTTCCTGTCAGAATTCGTTATAAAATAAAGAATCGGATTAGTTTGGAAGGAGATACATCGAGAGATAGGAATCGGCCTTTTTTGAGGCGATTTATGAACGCCGACACATCCGGACACATTGGTACTAATTAAATTCACATGCGGATGTGCCAGGCGTTCAATTTGACGTAACATTTACATATGTACACCTCCCCGTTCGGGAGATAATTTGGCTAGGCGGGCAAAATAGTCCGTCTAGAGGATGGGCCGGCACAGTATGATCCGCTCGGGAATGCTGCGCTGACCACCATCCGCCACTGGGTATTCTCGAGATGTCTCTCCCCTCCCTTACTAATCCCATTTTGACCGTTGATTTCCCGCTGTGTCTAGATTTTAAGTATAAATAAAGGAAGATTCCGCAGACTCAGCATCCTCAGTTCGCCGAGATTACTTTTACCTTGTTACGCTGCCGGTCCGCGGAATCGTGTTTTGAGAAAAAAGTGCCTTTTACTTTTTATTGAATTTCCTGAAAAAGTGTTTTATGTTGTTGCTTTCTAATTTACCTTTTTGCTTAAAATATTGTAAATTCCTACTGAATTTCTCCCACCGTAACGCGGAGACCCACCCTATATTTAACTATTTTTAAATTCGATTTTTTAGCCGTTCGGGTTTTAAAATATTTTGGGAATTTATTAATAGTTTTTCGAACTTGGTATGGCCTTGTGCGTACCAACTTGAATTCAGAGAAAACACTCGTAAACAACATCACACTCCAACAAATATCTCCGATCCTTGACAGCTTCCCGTTAAAGCTCAAAAAAATTCTCCCCCCTGCTCCGCAACCGCTGCTCCACTCAAATAAAATGGCAAAATTTCTGTGTTTAGGTTAGTTATAAATTACACCTGATGATAAGAGAAACTGCTCCTCTCGAAACTATAATTGTGATAAATTTAGCTAAACGTGCCTGTATTACAAAGTTCAACTAAGTGAACATAAGCGACTTCAAAGTTCGCAATTTTTTTTCAATATTTCTGATTTATTTTCTGTAAAACGTTGAACTATCACTACAGTGACTTATATGGAATATTGAAAATTTATTCAGTTTGATACAAGTCAAACTAAATCATTAAAACCTTGTAGAAATGTGAAAAATATATTTTTTAATGTTTTTGTCATTTTATTTGACCTGTATTGAAGCGATTAAATTTTAAATATTCCACATAAGTTACGTAATAGTCCAACATTGTACAGAAAATAAGTCAGAAATATTAAAAAATTTGCAAATTTTGATGTCGCTTATCTCAGTAAAATTTCACCCAAAGTGAAAAGAATATTTTCTATTCATTGAATGAGGAAATCTCCCCGAAGTTTTTACTACCTTAAATTTTTATTTTTATTACCTTAAATTTTAAATTAAAAGGGTTTTACTGTATTCTTACAAGCAACGAAGGAAAGCTAAAGAAACTTCGAATAGTACAAATCAGAGTGATTTTTTTTTTTTTTTTTTTTTTATTTATTAGAGACAATAACAGGATAATGGGTACATGACACTCAGACAATAAACATTGTAGTGAAGACTATGCCCATTATCCCAATTACAAGTGTCTTCGGCATGCTCTAGTAACATGTATTTTTGTAATTAATTATATTTCACATGTACATTTATGTATATTATATATTTGTGTTTGAGTGTAGTGCGATTAGTATTTAATGATCTATAGGTTCATGTCGTCGTTTAGAAAATGGATGTTGTGTATGAGTGAGTTTTTGAACGAAGATAACGTGTCTGCAAGAATATCAGCATCAATGTTAGGGTCGGCACAATACAAATTATATGTGCGACACAACCTTGTAATGGGAGAAAAGTAACCGACATTATTAGTGTGCTGACTTATTCTGAAGAACTCAGGGTTTCTTATACGGGGTTTAACATGCAAATTTATATCAGATAGACAGAGAGAATCAATAGCTCCGCTGAGAATCTTGTGTAGCACAATGAGATCGGATATTTTTCGTCGGGACTCAAGTTTATGCATCTTGAAAAAGGCAAGTCGATCTTCGTAGCTGTGAAGGTTATTGTGTTGACCAGCTTTGTATGACAAAATACGTAGAAACTTTTTCTGCACTCTCTCGATTCTCGTAATATGTGTTGTGTAATAAGGTGACCAAATAACTGACGAATATTCCAATATACTTCGTACTAGTGATGTATAGAGAATTTTTAGACTTTGAGGATTTTTAAAGTCTTGAGTAATTCTGGTGATAAATCCCAACATAGTATATGCCTTGTTTGTGATATTATCAAAGTGGTTTCTAAAAGTGAGTTTAGAATCTAGCATGACGCCCAGATCCCTTATTGAATCGACTTTAGCAAGTGGAACGTCACCCAGTTTATAAACAAATTCTATTTTTTTAATATTTTTAGTGAAACTAATACATGAACATTTCTTAGCATTAAGTGACATATTATTTGCTTTACACCAATTTGATAGTTCGTCCAGATCTCTTTGTAGGAGATGACTATCTTCCAGGCTACGAATGGTGGAATAAATTTTTAAATCATCGGCATATAATAGACACTTATTTCTTAATATATTTGGCAAGTCATTTATGAAGATAAGAAAGAACAAGGGACCAAGGTGAGAACCTTGAGGAACTCCTGAGGTGATAGAAACCGGAGATGAATCATATCCATTTACAGTCACAACTTGAGTTCGATGAGAAATGTAAGATTCTATCCATCTCAATAAGTTGCCGTGGATTCCTATAGCATGAAGTTTTTTCAAAAGTATACGATGGTTCACCTTGTCAAACGCCTTGCTGAAATCTGTATATATTACATCCACTTGAGATCTCGAATCAAACGATTTGCAAATCTGACTCACAAACTCAAGCAGGTTGGTAGTTGTGGATTTTTTTGGAACAAAGCCGTGTTGATTAATGCAAAGTGTCTGACGAAAGTGGGTGAATATGTATCTATAGCAAATAATCTCGAATATCTTTCCAAAACAAGATAGTTTACTTATAGGTCTATAGTTACTAATGTCACTTTTATTTCCTGTCTTAAATATTGGTGTGATGTGAGCTACCTTCCATAAGTCGGGAAACTTTCCTTCTTTTAAAGATTTGCTAAAAATGATATAGATAGGATCTAGAAGAAGGTGAGCACAATTTTTTATAAGAAGTGGAGGAATACCATCAGGTCCTGCGCCCTTGCGCATAATATTTAAGTGTAACACAGGAGAACAAAAATAACAAAAATGTTGAATGCCCTAGGACTAGAAACAGTAAATCAAAGAAAGTACATATAATGTATTGGTGCAAATATTTAAAATTAGACACGGATTAATACCCAAATACTTTGATGACAGGATGAAGCTGAATAGAGATTTTTATTCTTGCAATATAAGAGGAGGCGAAAACATAAGACTTCCGAAAAAAGAGAAAAACACTTTAAACATAAATAAATATATTTTTGCATTCATCTCTAATTTTTTTTAGCTATACCACTGACCAGACAACAAACATACCTTGTCCGTTGCATCTGAAACTGTGAGCACAAATGTAGAGAATACTGGTTTAGGTTGTGATGCTTCATTTGGCCAAATCTCTAGGGTGGCTCCCATCGGCAGGCAGAATAACGGCACTGACGCGGGAAAACTAAAATTACTGTAATCTGTGGACGGATATCTGGAAAGAAGACATACTTTTTTAATTTAATGACAAGGCACTTTGTTCCAAATCCCTACGACAAAACATTTTAAATTAACTTAAATATTATAATTGTTACACGCATTATACAATAACAATAGGTGCAGTAACTTTTATGAAATATAGTGAAATCTGAGTTTTATGTTAAAACTATACAGTACAGTATATGAAGAATTGTAATAGATCAGTTAATAACGGCCTAGACAGCCGAAATGAATGTGCAACTTATTTGGAAAAAAGTAATTATAGAACAAAATCATTTATATCCCAATTATAATAATTTCGCTGTCCGTCCGTCTGTCTGTTCATCCGTTCGTCTGTCTGTTTGCCGGACCGTCCGTCGTAACTTAGTGTAATGTCCGTAACATATTCAAATTAAAATTTTTCTTCTTTATAGTAAATTGTTTTTTCCTTTATGGTAAATTTTTTTCTTCTTTTTTTAAATATAAATAAATAAACATTTATTCCTTAGGAACCGACATGTAAACGTAGTCATTTTTGACAGGTTACAGATAGTAAATAAATAAAGCACATGTTCAAGACCACTTTTGAGTTTAACTTGTTGAGGGCCTAAAAATTCCAAAGCAACATATAGGCAAGGGCCGTAAATTTTCGGAATTTTTTGTGATTTTTCTTTTTACGAAAAAACCATGAAAACAAGCGTAAATTAAAAAAAAAACACACACATTCATATTATTTTATCGTAAGTGTCGAAATGCAATGATTTTTTTATCAAAAAATTTAAAAAAATAATCTTTTTTTGAATTCCGATAATGTTGCCAACCCGACATTTTCCGAAAAATAATAATTAAACCATTTGCCGAAAAATAATATTTACTACATACACTACTATTATTATTTGATATCCTACCTAAAAATTTTCTTCTGTGTGGTATATTTTGTCGCACGGCACGGCACACAACGGAACATCACACTCAAAACACATATAACATGTTTCCTTCCGTTGCTTTCGTGCCGCGCACACAAAACACTACGCCATTGTTTCACTTTAAATTTTGAAGCATATGATCCACATTTAACACACACATTTCTCAAATAAACGCAACATAAATAATGTATTTTTGTTTACGTAATAAATCACTGTTTGTATCAAATTGCACCATAAACCAAGAAATATCGCGAATATATGTATATATTATCCGCGCGTAGATCCGTGTTCCAACTGTGATTGCTGGGCGCGAACTGAAGAAATAAAAAACCCTTCCTATCGACATAGCAACGGAATCACGTGATTTTTGCATGTACCATACACGTGAACGTCTTTCGCGCGCTGGGCACATTACGACGGAATAGATCGACACGGCGACAGACACGTGATTTTTGCATGTACCACGCATGTGTCTTTCGCGTACTAAGGACGTGACGACGACGGAATATTATTTCATTATATAATTTTCGATCGTACAACATGAGTTTAGGGCGACATCTATAACTTTTCTATACGATTTTGACGACCGAAAAACTTCTACTTTGAGTGTTGATTTAAGCTATAATCGGCCATGTTTTTGAGTCGAAAATGGAACGACAGGTCACAACAGGATTTCTCTATTGGGAAAAAATTACGTTTTTCAAATTCGATACGCGGCCGTCGATAAATAATTTATTTTGTGCCTGTCGGATATATCCGACGCGGCCCCTGGGGACAGTCGCGCTCCGTCGGATATATGCGACGCGGCCCCAGGCTCATTAAGGGGTTTACACCGCCTTGAGATTTTCAAAAAAAAGATTTTTTGTTTTTGGCTAGATAAATTGTGTATACTTTTAAAAATATTTTAAATGTTTAACCATTTCAAATTCAAAGTATTTCCGAAGTTATAGCAATTAGAGGTAAGCAAGTCAGAGAGAGTCTCATCGATCAGACCATCAGGAGAACTCAAAGCCTTGACAAAGGATATTGTTCTTTTATTCAGTCCTCTAAACATAATTATTTTGGAGAGTTTCGGAAGCTAAAAATAACTATTACAGGTAATTTAAAAAATATTTGACTTTAAGACGTCACGCATTATCTTCAAATATGTGTAATAGTTACATGCATAACATTCATTGTGTGTTCATCATTCCAACACCATTTTCAAGTTTCTTCAATTCACACAAATAAGCTCAGTAGTAGAAAATTGTATGGTTAATACGCGATTTGCTAGTGTTTTTTAGCCATTTCTTATCAATATCTGATGAATTACCTAAACAATACTTCAGGCTTGTAAGATAAAAGAGTCGGCCTGTTCATGGACTTCTTGTAGCACAAGAACACATCGCTGCCCATCATCCCCTTGTTCAGATTCTTGCTGATGAGACAAAAGGCATGAGGAGGGTTCTCTGCACGACTAGCGATCACCACGCAAATGTCCGTGACCACTAGTGCGTTGCAAGGTGCGGACCTATGAGCTCGACGGTAAGTGATGTAAGTCTTGGCCGTTGAGTTGTTGACATTGGCCACCCGCCCGCCAGTAGTGGTCGTGATCATCTCCGCGTCGGCCATCAGGCGTTCTTTACCTTCGTACATAACACCTGAAATTTCAAAAAATAATTATTCTTTTGATTTTCTTAAAAATAAATTCACATGTACGAGAAGATGATGAAATTACAAATAGCATTTTGTGTCTGGAAATACATTTACACTTTTAGTTTATTCAGAAACTGAGAATCCTTAGAGTGCAATAAGCTGAATACCACCAACATAATAATTTCATTTGTATATTTAATATCAAATCTGGTACTCTCGAATATATACAGGCGGACCTCGACTTTCGAACATTCGACTTTCGCACAATTCGCTATTTCGCACATTGTCACGCTGTTTGGTAAAGATATCCCCTTCTCGCTCGCTTACAAGCAAGTGGAATCCTGGTATCACTTGCATCTTGCTTTCTTCCGTCACTTTGCTTGTGAGCTAGCTAGGATAGAGATTTAGTCTTGCGCAGGAAGGAAAGATAATAATTTACCATTTAAAATATTATTAATCTTAGACAATGCTCCAAGACAGAGACAGAAGACTGGCAAACAATTAGCTCTTGATAACTTATTAAGGGAAACACCCGCAAACCCCACTAAAAATGTCTCTTAAACCACGTTAACGCCTCTTAAACATCATATACTTACTTGATAAATAAATATTTTAAAAACAATACAATTTTAATTTTTTTTACTTCCCTCTACTTTCGAACATTCAACATTCGCACACATTTTCAGGAACCAATTATGTGCGACAGTTGAGGTCCGCCTGTAGTACTAAAAAAAAAACATTTGATGTAATGCAACCACACCTCTACACATCAAAAGTAAACACAATGATTTGCGAACATGACACATCATGGACAGGAAATTCTGATGGATGATGTATTTGCAATTTTGAAAATCTTATTTTCTATTATACATTACAAATATATCCACTGTCTTCTAATTTATTTTTTTTCTGTTATATATCCAAATACAAATATATCCACTGTCTTCTAATTTCTAACTTTTGCAAATTATGTAAACAAATGATTTTTTACATGCTCTGAACCTAATCAAAAGGATTCCACGTTACTGACAATGGGGGATATTATGTAGAATAGGAAATACAATCTCGGAAGACTATAGTATACTTTGAAAACCATAATCAGGACCATCAAGTCTTATGGCACTCGATATTTTCATTACATATTAAAAATACGAAGCAGTGTTCTCATTTTCCCCTGAAGAAAACATAAATCCTAGTGATATTTAAAAAATATAATCAAATTATGTATGTAATACTATACAAGTTATGTACAATTTTATGTGTAAAGAAAACAAACTAGTATTAATTTTGTATAAAAGGAAATTAAAACTTACAATAAAAATGTAAAGTATGAATAAATACAGAGTACTTACTAATATTTTGATTCATTATTATGTATTCTAAAATCATCAAAACAAAAAAATATTTCACAGAATAAATTAAATATATAAAATAAAAAAAATAAAAAAAACTGTATGCATTACCAATATCAACAAGTGGTGGACGATCTTTGCCACGACGAAAACAGATGTAGCACTCGGCGGAACGGAGCGAGCCATGATTCAAGTTGGCTGGTAAACCTGTTGGTGTTGTTTCCAGAAGCTCATAATCTTCAGGTACTTCTTCCCCCAAACCGGGAAAAAGGATTCCTAAAATAAATAGAAAAATACATATAGCTACAAAATGTATACTTTTTTACCTTAATAATAATGTATACCCTTATAAGACGCCCGCCAATGACCATAATATTGGTGGGATCTTAGAGAAAAAATACTAAATTAAAGAAACAAATGAAAAAATTAAAGTGAAAAAAAAACAGGCACGGTGCCATTGAAATTGAAATGTAGTTAAATATTTTGTAGTAAAAATACATAAACACTATTCACCGATCAATAATACTAATGAACATGTAAGAATACTTCACAAATAAAAATAAATAACACGCATACAAAATGTACATAAATAATTCGTCTGCTCTGTACAAAAATTAATTAAGGCGATCGTCTAGCAGAATGACCAAATTTCACCATTTTTCCTCATATCTTCTCTTTCGTTTTTTATCACATTTTTGTAGGAACATATCTAATTTAAAAAATTTATTCATCAGGTTACATATATTTTAAATACGAATATCTTATTAAAATGTCATAAACTAAATTAAATAATTGCTTCATAAATTACCAAACCTTCGATGTTTTAAAAATGAAGAAAATTGCTCCACTTTGTGGGCCTTTTATGACTGAACGGCGTGTGAGATGTCTTTTTTATTCAATAATATTACAAAGTTAACGATTATCTTAAATTTGTTACAATTATAGAAAAATCTGTTAATACGTTTACATGCAATTTGTGTTTTAAAAAATACTGTTTTTTAAATTATTTACGATCGCCTTAAGATGTTTTGTATATGTACTTCACCAAGGCATTATTCAAATAATAATTCAGAAAGGTTGTTAGTTAATTTGTTTGATTGTTTGGCCGGTATACAAATCTGCATACTTAATCCTAGAACCCCTAAACTTGGCATGCAATCTATAAAATTATTTAAATTATTGTTCCTTAGATGAATTTGTATTGATGCTTTGCATAGCTTTTTATAATGAAAAAATGATATTTTAGCTCTCTCAAAATTAATTGTTTTATTGGATCTTAATATTTTTATAATACATTTTTCACACCTCACATGAATTTGGTTTAGCGTTTATCAAAATAATAAACAGTTTTGACTTTCTTCTAACATTTACATCAAATATAAATAATAAATGCTTTGGTCAGTGGTAATTGTCAAAAAAACATAGATAAAAGTAAATCACCAAGGCCAAAGATTTTCTGAATTTTTTGTGATCTTTCTTTTTACGCAAAAAACCATGAAAACATACGTATATTAAAAAGAAAACACACACATTCATATTATTTTATCGTAATTGTCGTAATGCAATGATTCTTTTATCGTTTAAGTAAAAAAAAAAAATTGTTTTTCAATTCCAATACTGTTGCCAGCGCAACATTATATGAAAAATAATAATTTATTTTTATTTGTTTATTAGAGACAACACTACTATTATTATTTGATGCCTACCTAATAATCTTCTTCCGTGTGGTATATTTTGTTGCACGGCACGGCACACGACGGGACATTGCACTCATAACACATAAATATGATACACTTTCACACACACACATATTTCAAATAAACGCAACAAAATTGCGTGTATTTTTGTTAATAAATCACTGTCAGTATTCAATTGAATCATAAACCAAGAAAAACTGACAAATATCGCAAAACATATCGTATGTATTTGTGTATATGTGTACAAATAAATCGAAAAAAATAAATTGTATTTCCCGCGCACTTTGTGCCTGACCTTGAATGACGGAATATTTGAATTTCAATTGCGTAACACGCGATCGGGGCGCCACCTACAACTATTCTATACGATTTTGACGGCAGAAAAACTTCTGTTTTGATTGTTGATTTAAAATATAATCCGTGATGTTTTTGAGTTGAAAATGGAACGACAGGTCACCATGGGATTTCTCTACCGGGAAAAAATCACGTTTTTCAAATTCGATACGCGGCCATCGAGAAATAATTAATTTTGTGCCTGTCGCACATATCCGACGCGGCACTCTGGCCCCTGTCATTGTCAGTCGCATAGGTGCGACGCGGCCCTGCGCTCATTAATAATGTAAAAAAAATAAATGATGTTGATCCCAATAAACACTATGACACTATGCTTGTATATGTTTTATGTAATTTGTTGAAATCCTTTGGCTCCAAATATCCCAAATATTCAAAAGTGCCAAAATTGGTGACATATTCAATGTTATATGTGCCGGGTTTCACGTAGCTAGTTGTCGA
>JADDOH010004173.1:0-52489 GCA_016648135.1 Agrypnia vestita
TAATTTATTTAATTCACTATTTGAATATTATTGAATAATTTTATAACAAAATATTTCAAAATATTGAATGAATTATATTGAATAATGTGTTATCCTTTAAATTATTCAAACTTATGCTTATGAATAATTTTATTTTTGATTCCTTCTTTGCAATTATATGTAATGTTGTCTTATATGTTTATATGTTTCAATGTCATAATTTCTGTTTATATTCAATGGTATGACTGATATGACTTGACGGATATCAAAAATATATATTTAGTTGCGATAGACAAATATTTTCTGAGCTCACCTTCAGGGTGCGTCTAATTTTTCAACTTCTCCATTCTCCATTCCATTCTCTTTTGTCATTGCCATTCTCTTTTGTCATTGAAAAAAGTAAACCCGTACTTTATTTCATTTTTAAATTAAATTTACAGGTCGCTACCGAAGGTCAAGGTTTTCGAAAAAAAGAAAAGTTAATGCCTTTTGATTTCAGGTATACACAGCGCTTAAAAACCTCATTAGGACTGTATCTTATTCCAAGGTTACGATCTCCTCTTCCACTTCTCTGCAACTCCCCAAGTAACTTTAGCTCGTGCCTGGGGAAAAGTAGTGAAACATGCACAATTGGAGGGAGTGCACGTATTTATTTATGTTGTTTTCATGTCATCATGGCGTCTTCCAGCAGCTCGTTTAGAAAAAGGAAGACGAGGAATAAAACAAGTATGCAGCTTATAGGATAAGCATTAGAACTCTTGATCCAAAGTAAGTCGCTGATCATACAATAAGTTCTGAGTTTAATTAATTAAAAATTGAAATATAGCAAACCAATCGTAGTCCAAAAAATTCTACTGCATGCGACATCATGGTAAAATGGGAACGAGCGAGCATAGATGCCAAATTAAGAAAAGACGTCATAAATAAGATAGAAAAGTACTAGTATTGTGTTTAAGATAAATAATGTAATAATTTTTTTTCTTAATATATATAAATGTTTTACGAAGTAAATTATTGTGAGCAGGTATATTTAAGTAATACGATTTTTTTTTATAATTTTTTTTTTATATGTATGTTTTATTTTTATATATAATTAATTTGAACATTTTTTAAATAAAATATTCGTATAATAAAATTAACACGTTCCCTTCTGAATTTTTTTCTAGAAACATCTAAGGAAAAATTATTTAAAAGATTTTTCATCGAAATCCGAAACAAATTTCACATTCTGAAAGTAAGCTTGAGAAATAAAACGTTTTGAATATATGAAAAATTGCCAGTTTATTTCACGCCATTCGTTTACTTGCTGAGGAGGAAAAAATATTTTTTACTGGGAGAAAACGAAATATGAGTCGGCGTCTAGTGAAATATATCACACCCACACGTGCACACACGGGACCCACACGAGCTGAACACCTGAATAAGGCTGTTTTGCGTCTCTCAGAAATTGGAGGCTTTAAAATTCAGAATCCAAACCGGATACGATCAGATTCTCTTCTTCATTTTACTCTGAATGATATTTACCGAGCATTTTAAAGTTATGGGTTAGTTTAGGCATCCAAAAAAGGTTTACAGTGAGGTCAAAGTAAATAAAATCATTTGCATTTACAATAAAGTTTACTGCACAAGTTTTGAAAATGATATTTTTATAAACATAATCAATTCGAGTTTGATACACGCGAGTGGGAAAACGATTGAAAACTGCTAATACGTGCGATATAGCCGTTACGAGTGAATGTTCGAGTACGATAGAACCGCTCGGCGGTTAAGTTGCCGGTCCGAGTACGGAACAAGAGTATTTTCGATCTCGGAACTGCAATTAGTTCTGTAAATAACGGCATGGATGATTTGTCTCATCTATTCTAGTGAATATTAGTATTTCTTGAACGTTTAAGGAGTTAGCTCTGCAGCGAAGTTTTAAGCTGGTCGGTAGGTTATAATATGGTCTCCAACATGACGGATGATTCCTTCCATCCTTCCATAGATTACCGATATTTCTATGATATCTTCATGACTGAAAATATGACAAAATATCTGTATAAATTCATAGCTTTATTATTGTGCATGGACATAATTGTTGCTCGATGTTTAACTTCTCTAAGATCCAGGAAATTTTTATACAGACTGTCCATAGATTACCTTTTAAATAGCAATCATTTTTTTTTTTTAAATTCAAATAAAGTCAATAATGATTTTATGATAACAATAAATATATAAGTTAATAATAAATTGAAAAAGAGCATAAAGCGCGCTCACACAACTTTTATCTGCGTGAAAATTTTGTACAATTTTTCATTCGTGAACCGAAGATTTTGAATCGCGAATGACCAGGTACTATATTTTCTGGGTATTATTTTATGAAATAGAAGCGCAAACACTTACTAAAGAAATGGTAGCGGATTTTTGAAACGAGTATATGTAAAAGAAGGTTCGAAATAAGCTAGATGAATAGAATTCGGATTATGATCTTATGTTATTAACAAGACAACATTTTGAATAAACCACTATTTCTTGAATTATCAACATGTTTTCGGGCCCATGATCCCTGATTTCTTTATCAGGATGCAAAGTATATTTAAAATTGAAATTCGGAATATAGACATCGACAAAAACAAAAAATTAACAGTTTGGAGCTGAATAACTAATCAACAACTAATATGAAAACAAAGGTAAAAGGAGCCTATCTATTTTCAAAATGGACCTGGTTATTTATATTATTTAATTTGTTGTTAACACATTCACAATAATGAGATCTACAGCGGATAAGGCACAAGAAGAAAAATAAATAAACCAAAATATCTATTCTACAAACGTCCACTAGACAAATTCATTCGAAAACTTAAAGGCAAAACTACACGGATGACATAACGGTAAACAGTTTAAATCATGTAATGACTGTAATATAATCGAGTTCTTGATAAAACAACCACAAACCGTATGTTCTCGTATTCTATTTGCTATACGTGCAAAAGCATTTCAAAGCATAGTCCACCACAGAGGTGAATTAACAGAGTGAAGAAAAGGATTATTAAGCCACACCCAGCACAGTCACATACCCTGTGCAATGTCTGGTTGTACTTACTCTTATGAACTCCTGGTAAATTGTCAAGCGAAGTTTTTTACTTTGGCAAATGGTCATACTTATATTCAAGTAGCACTAATGACTTCAAAATTGGTTCTCATTTTTTTTTTAAATACTAGTGGCTAGTACTATAATAGTAATATTTTTGAAATAATGGTTTAGTGAGAAGAAAATACCATTGTTTCATTATTTACGGATGAACTAAGTTAGCTATGGCAAAGGGAAGGAAGGGTATTTATATACAGGCGCGGTCAATTTCTAAGCTTTAAATGAATAGCATTCAATATAATAATATAATAAAAGGCATACTGATTTTTTCAGTGTATTATAATTTATAAATAATGCTTGAAACAACAAGATATCATCTTAAATTTAGATTAAACTTAGATATTGATCGTCAATTTAATTATTACTTATCTACTTACTTAGTGCGAGTACTAACGAGAGGCGAGGTACCAACGAAGAAATTTTTACAAAAAGGCGATTTATAGTTGAAAATTATAAAGTGAACAAATTTTTAATTTCTAGCATGTAATAAAAATAATTGTATACAAATACACAGTGTTATTTCTAACAAAAAACTTTTAAAAATTGTTACTTAAATACAACATCGCTTTTACATTACTTCCTAAACTATTTGGAATTTAAAACATATATTAATCCAGATTTCAATTACTACCTATGTTTTGGTAGATAAATGTTCATTTCGATCAAAATGTCGGATGATACTTGGTTGTTCAGGGTCATGTTTTTTTTGGGTAAAAATCCGATTTTGAAATGAAAAAGTCCTCGATAAACACTTGACCCTTCTTTTATATCATTATCATATTAACGAGTTTTGTGATCTAAAATGATGTTAGTTAGAAAGTCAGATTAGTATGGAAGATGAAGCGAAATAGAAAAAAAACACATGATGTGGTATTTTTGCTTGTCATCTAGGAGAATTGAGTTGTCATATTAATCTCTTATCAGAGATTATAATAGAAGTGTTTGCTATAGCTGCTGAAACGATATGTCTGTTGAAACTCTTTAATTATAATTACTTAGCACAGATTCAAAGTTATCGTTTTATAAAAATTATACAATACAAAATTACAATTATAAAATAGATAAAAACAATCGGATATACGAGACGTGTATCAGGCCAATCATGATCTATGGTGTAGAAATAATAGCTGATACAATCAGAACTAAGAAACATCGGAAATGAAAATTTTGAAGGCAATCACAGGAGAATGCTTAGATATTGAATCCACAATGAGGGATCTGTGGCATCAAATATATGGTGCAATGGAGCAGAGCACAAAGAAGATTCTGGAGAGATCTACAGATTCTACAGAATCCCTCACATTATAGATAACGAATTCCCAGATGGTCATCGTCTTCCTGGAAGTCCGCCTAAACAATCTAGGTACAGTTGGATCTCGACGTCCCAAGAATAGTTCTGAACAGATCAACAGAAGAAGAAAAAAAAATACTAAATATTTTTTTCCAATTGATTACATTGATACAATCAATATTTTAAAAATATTTTTTCTTATGCTCTCCAAGATTACGATTTGTAGACAAAATTAAGTATTTTTAAATGTTGGTTTAATTATCTTAAAACATTTTCTACCCTTTTCTTATTTCAGATATTTTGTGGGTCATACGCCCATGTAATTTATTCTTATTCATGTAATGATTTAATCCAATTATATTTTTGTTTTGCGTTGTTTCATTCGCCTGGTGGACACATATGTATTATACTATACGAAAAGGTTGAAACAGATTGAACCGGGGTTTAATGATGATGTTTCTTCGTGTTTTGCCTTCACCCTGTCAGCATGTTTATGTCATTTCCGCTAACAGGCAATTTCTAAAACAATTACCCTTTGATATAACCATACCTGACACTGACTAGCTTCAGTAATTGCGACTTGCAGCCTCTCATCGGGAATACATGGATCTCAATATTCGGGAATCGGATTTAAGTTACTCAAGTTCCCGATATTTATTATTAATACAATCAGATTACTACTAAAACTTACTAAAATCATAAAAAAACACACTTGACCGACAGAACACAGTAAACACGAACTATATATTAATTTTTATATTTAATTTTACAAATCTCTAATTTAAATAACAGATTAAGTAACCATCACCCCAGTGTGGTTGGCCCAGAGTGATAGGCAGAGAGGATAGAATTTTATGGCACACAACTTTTGCTTCTTCCACTTTCAAACATTTTCTCATGCACACTTTTGGTTGTTGAAGCTTTTAATAGAGTCATCCTCCAATATTTTATTTATCTAGTAAATCAAGGTCTTCCGCGGATGCCCTCTATTTTTTCTGCTGCCTTCAAAACTCGTCCCATTCATCTTCTTTACCATCCTTTTCTCACGCATCCACTCCACATGGGTAAACAGTCTCAACGATCCTTTTTTATTCTATATTTTACGCTACAGCTAGCATTACACTAATTTCTAATTTATTCATTCTCCACTCTAACGTAGGGGAGAGTGTGTTTGAATTAGCCATTATTTCAAAGTGTAAAAAAATTATCTTATTGATTTAAATAATAAAAAGTATTTTTTGTATAACTTAGTTTATTTTAAGACAATAAGTTAATGAAAGAGCCGTCTAACTACATTGATGAAATCGAGTTATTCAATGGGCTACTAACAACAAGTAGATAACTACACGAAAAAATATTTTTAATAATAATATACCAATTTTTGATATCTACAACTTAATTAATAACTTATTAATATATAATAACAAAATATATGTAAAAAACTATATAAAATCAATACTTTTAGCAGAAGAAGTTGATCAGTCCTTACTGTCCACAAGACATGTTTATTTTAGTCTAGGAGGAATAATTAATAGCATAAAAAGTTAGAATTAAAATAAAATTAAATATGAGTAGGTATATTAAAAGAGCCGGCTCTTTCATAACCTTTAAGGGTGGCTCTTTCAAAACATTTGAAATTAAACTTCAAAATAATTATACTCAAATTAATTATTACCACCTTATTATTTCCTTAAAAGTATAAGTAAGTCAAATATAAGTAAAGTAAAGTAACAATTTCTGCCAACGGTTAATAGATTATCTTTTGTACTCAAATTTTTCGATAGTGTAACGACGCGGTTTGTTTTCCCAGAACTGTCGATTGTCTGTGGGATTATCCGTGGGTGACAGCTGTCCATTGTTGCTGCATACATACACAATACAATAGAATTACGTTAAGATACTTAAAACAATGATAAAATTCTATCTGCTCCTTCATAAACTGGATCTTTCTTACACTCTCCCCAACAAAGATTTTTCACATAAAGATCAACGCGTCCGCGTCCACATTTCTACCACATTCAGTCTACTTTCGTTTTTTTGCCAATTCTAGACTTTTACTTCCATACATCAGAGATAATTGTATAATTGTGTAAAAAATGTTCTCTCTCTCCATAAACAGACCGAAATTTTTACTAAATAATACATAGAATCTGAATAATATATGTACATAATTAAATAATTTAAATCTTCGTCAATCGCCAATCGAATGACTGGATGATTAACAGTAAAACATTCCCGACGTTCGTAAATTTTTCATTGCAATAGAATTACACGAATTAATATTTACTTCTTTAACATATGTATGTGCAATACTGTCTTCCTCTTCTTTATTTCACTGTCCCAACTCATTGCCTAGGTAGGCTGTTGCACTTTAAGCTTTATTGATATTGCTTATTTCACCGTGTTGTTTGATGGTCTCCGTCTTGTACGTCCATACCATCTCAGCTATCGTTCTTCCTGTTTACTGTTTATGTCCGTGGCACCACGAATGCGTGAACTTTTAATCCTAACTTTTATTGTTTCTCCTGCCACCCATCTAAGCATTAAGTTGCCTAGTGCATGTGCAATACTGTGTGTAAAGGTAATGTATAAGAAAAGCGCAGCCTTTTCTCTTTATTACTTCGCTCTAATTTTTGCATTGTTTGGAATTAATGAATGTATAAACCTTTATTCAATTAAATTTTTATTTTTTTACATGAACGGCTAAGGACAGCCAGACATTAAGTGAAGAAGCCTTAACAAGGTACAAGAAGCAACTCCCTGAATTAAGCACTTGGCTAACAACGCACATACATACTTAGTCCCCGTTCCTAACGATACTTGATCACAGGGTCACCACTCAATACACAATATATTTAATCAACTCGACATCGTTTAATCGAAGAGGATGGAACACCGCACTCTTCTGGGTACATAAAACATATATTATTTCTCTATTTTTCTTTCAAAGTATTCCGTTGTTGATGATATTATGTTTGTGGGTAATGTGTATTTGCATTATTTTCATTTTCGATATAATATATTTTTTTCATGTTGCAGATATATTTTATTTTTATAATTGCTATATTATTAATCTTTTTTAAAAATAATATTTGATTATTCAACTTTTTTTTTCAAATAATCTCCCTCTCTGAACGAGAAATTCTACCCCATATAGAGAGTAGAACAAATTTGTTAATATTGATTTATAATGTATTTATATATAAGCTATGAACAAATATAGGTACGTATATGTATTTTTTATTTTTATTTATTAGAGACACTAACAGGATAATGGGTACATGATACTCAGATAATAAACATTATAGTGAAGACTATGCCCATTATCCCAATTACAAGTGTCTTCGGCACGCTCTAGTAACATGTATTTATTGAATAATTAACAAAATTATAAAAAAATATAAGATTTACCTGATTGGCACCAAAATATTGTTCGTTTATTGTCTTATCATTTTTTACAAGCCTAAATTACTTACTTACTTATTACAATTTTAGCAGAAATATTATACCTATTAAGCGTATATGTGAATAAAGCATCATTTACCTGAAAAATATTTTCACTTGAACAAAATATTCTTAGTAATTTAATTCTGCAATTCGTAAAGAAAAAATACTTAATTCCGTATTATATGTAAGTATGAACACAGCCTTAGTTGTATTTATGCTACAGAAACTACAGTACTGGATTTATGAATAAGCGTCATTAGATTTTATAAATAGGCGCCATTTGTACCATGTTATTTCAAATTATTGCATGTTAAAGAGATCTTATTATTTCGAAATATTATAAAACAATTGATAGGTGTACACCATATCTGAGCGTTGTTCCGTCTTTCTCAAATAACATCAATTAAGAATATTTTTGATAAAATTACTTTCCACGCATATATCGCACTTTGGTACTGGTTTGTTTGTCTAGCCGGATGGTGCTAACGAGCTTGTGAAGTTGATTGCATAGATTTTCCAGTCGTAGTTCTGTAAAAACGAGCTTCAAAGAAACATCTTGAATAACATTTCAGCAATCGTATACGGTGGAATCTCTTTACCCCCGAAATTAACTGAGCCAAGCTAATCGGCCCACAGGAATCGTCGACTTTCATTCTGCCATCTACCTAACCAACAAAGCACTAATGGAACCAATGTGATTTGACTAGCGATATTATGCCTCAAGCCCTTTAATTTTTAAGCTTTTCCAAGCAATATATGCAGAACAAATAGACTAAATTTGACAGTGCAATTAAAGTGTCCAATTAAATCGCAAGCTCCGCATGGCCGATCGAAGTTTCTGAAACGAGAAATTATGCGTCAAGAAAATTTCTTGATTTCCTGCGATTGTTTGTTTTGGGTTTTGTAATACGCAAACCCATTATGTTGAAAATTGATATTAAAAATTAAATTAAAGCCAAAAAATTATGTCAGCATCGATCGACAATGAAGTTTTTTAACTATAACGGTGCTACTAGCTTCATTTTCACTATTTTTGTGGTGAATTTTCACAATTTTAATGCGCTGCTCAATCATGCATAGATCAAATTTCGTTAAAGGTAATTTTAATTTGCGATATTTTACATGACGTTTCTATACTAGAAAGATATATTTTGTTTCTATACCAGAAATAAATAAAAAAAATATTATGATAATGGTTAAATTTGGATCAACTTTCATTAGCAGTATTCGATATCCGGCAATCGACAAAAAGTAGGTACTCGGGAATACAATTGTCCATAATAATCGATTTCTTTGTTGTGTGATTAATCAACATCATGAAAAGTAAATTACATCTGAAACATTATTTTTTGACTTACACGTTATCAACAAGTCACAAATTATCCGATGGATAGTCCAAGCACGACGTTGAAATAAAATATATAAAAACATTTAATAAAAATTACGATAATAACATGTAAAAATACTCTTTTTGTGTCGAAAATCAAAAAACTTATGAGATTTAAAATCATCGTGCAAGTGCGTGGGTTCCAATATAAACATAGACTATCTATCACAGAACATGTAACGGTCCTCAACGAGACCGATAGTTTTGATTTTTGTTTATGGTTAATACGTGTTATACGTTGAAATGATTGATAAATAATTTTATTTGAATTTTACTTTTAAACTGAGGCTGTCGGAAAGATATTTAATACTTAACAAATATTCCAAGAGTTGTAAGCAGCTGACATAACCGCCGAATTTAACGCTGAATTTTTGCCAATTGGAGGTTGGAATCAAAAATATCCTCGATACACTGCCACCCCTGACGAGGGGAGATGAAAAGCAACCGATGAGTCTATAGCTTTGGCCTCCACTGATCCGGCGTATAACCTGAGATCGCTCAAGATTGGATCATCCCCTCCCTCTAACCCCAGACCACCTCCAGGCTGGTGGAGCCAGCGTGTGTTGGTTATAAACCACGACGTTAATCGCCATTTAGCCAAAAGTTTACCTCCGCTGTGAGAGCTACCCTTGTTTAGTAGGAGACTGGACTGTTCAAATGTCTGGGAAAAATAACGGCTATGCCCATGACTTGGTTTATAATTTTGTTGAAATCCTGAGTTTCTAATTTTTATTTTTATTATGTATTATCTTTCGTGTATGTTTTCAATGTAATGTACTATCCGATAAATTTCATTTATGTACCTATGTCATTTCTTAATATTTCTTCACGTAAAATTCCTGCGATTTTGAGGTAAAAAGTTCTCTATAAACTCTTAAGCTTTTGTCAAATATTTTTCCACCTAAACAAGTTTTGCAGCGATCTAAACAGTTGATAGTCCTAAGGTCCAAGGTCAAATCAGTAGGTGTGATGGGTGATATAAAATATTTCAGCCTAGCTACAAAAAATATTGTAATTAACCCTAAACCAAGCATTGTTATACACAAAAGTTGATTTATTTTATCATTATTAATAGAGAGGAGCAATCCCTCTGACCGTTAAACGTAATTAATAACTAGGTAAGTTAAATAAATAAAAAAATTAAATAGTTTGACGTGTGTCTATTAATCAGATTGTACAACAAAAGAATAGTTCTCACGGCCTCAAATCGCGGCTGAAATATATATCTACCTACATTAAAAGCACGTCATTTTTGGCGGATTGTATAATAGTATTTCAAAATACTTTTTTGTTTTTCGTGCTACATAAAGTTGTGCGTTGTCCTGAAGGAAAATAACATATTTAATAGTTAAGGTTATTATTACGATCGTTGGACTTATTCATGTGTCAAATAATACGGATATTTTATATGAACCGTACATTTTACTGAGAAGCAAATCTCGACGTTTCGCTGAAATCTTATTCAGCGTCATCAGGAGAGCGTCCTATACCTCCACCGTGATAGGACGCTTAAACACATAAATATCATATTTTCTATCAGTGAAAATGAGATGTTTACGGAGTAAACAAGTTTAAACAAAATTTTCAATTACCAATTTTGCCATGTATAACATTCATAATTACGAAAATTTTAGATTTATACATGAGGGGTTAGAAGCAAAAGCGCTGTTTTGCATTTGGCGTGAATACAGGGTGACGTTTTTGTACATGAGTATCTGGCAAAGAGTGTCAATTAATCAGTAAATTTTTAATGTTTGTAACATTTAACAAAAGAATATTAATTTCAAAGTCTCCGCTCTGTTACAAAAAAATTATCTTAATTTCGTTTTTTGGCTAAGTGGCGTTTTTGCTTCTTATCTGTATTTTTTCATAAATGATATATCAGTTAATCCATTTTAATTAATTTATGCGGCCACCTAAAAATTTTTTGGCAGATTAATGTATTTATTTTGTATATAATTCTTATTGTTTCTTCCTATTTATTAATAATAATTAAAATGTAAAATGTTTTTTTATTTTAAAACTTGAAATTTTTTTTTATTCGCCTAATCGTAATGTTTTCGCAGAATATATAAATATACAAATATATTTATTCAAAACAATGCAACAAATTTCGAAACCGCAAATACTTCACATTCATCTAATAGGAATGTTTAGCAAGGTGAGATCAAAGACTCACAGCTAAGATTTGACGTTTACTCAGATTGGGATGTGCGCAAATATTACGGTGCCTACACAGACAGCTACAGTGAAAATTATTCAATCTTAGCTGAGTACGAAGCTCCCTGGATCAAGAAGTTAGGACGAAGGGTGTAAATTTAATATGCGACGGTATCAGCTCGATGCAGAACTATTTAACCTAATTGTCTATTCGGTTGAGAATTTAACCTACGTTTCAACATGTACAAGAAGATGTACATTAATTTAATCTAATGCAAGTAAGGATGTTATTACGCAAGATAAATATTTGTTAAAAATCACTGCACTTGTACTTATATCTTACAGCATTTTAGGAAGCAACATAATACGGAGTATTTTTAATATCCGGAATGCTTTTACAAAACTCTCTTTACTCTGATTTTGAAGAAGTAGCAGTCTCTGACATCAGATGAAAATAAAACCAATAAAATCGTTTCGCCATTTCTTTCCGTAAAGATTTTCTCGAAATATTAGTTGCTCATTCCTTATGAGTGCCATCAAAAACGCAATATCAGTAATCCTCAAGGCACATTGTCTCAGATTCATCACCTAATTTGTTATTTATAATACATCAAACTTTAATACACATAATTAAGATATATTTATACATTTATACATGCTCGAAGCGTCTCTGAAACCATAGTCGTAACAAAATTATTACTCAAATGTAACAAAGTAAGGTGTACTTCAAATATAAAGCTGTCTATTCCACACGCGGTTTTTATGTATATATAAATATATATGTGTATATATATTATCGATATAGTATATATATATATATATATATATATATATTATATATATATATATATAATAGATATCAGCCTTATTGGTGGGAGACTTTCATGTCACCCGCGAACAAGTACGGCTAGTCCGTAACTTTTGAGGCCTTTTTAGCCTTGACAATGGCACGTGATACCGTGTCGAAACGTCGGCCTAGGTCTTCTCAGGGAGACCATTTACAGAAAACGCGAGGGAGTCCAGAAGTTACTTTTTTACATATATATATATATATATATATTGCTATGTTTCCCGCGGAAGGACCGCCTTACCTCCGGGTCACGTACACATTCACTAACTTCAGTCGGTCGAGCACGACGATCTCACATAACGTCACCTCGTCCGTGATCCAATGACCGTGATCTCATACAGATGTGTCATATGGTAATCGTGAGTGAGTAATGTGTAGGTGAGTGTAAGTGTTAGTTACCAGACTCTCGTGGATTGACAGTATTTCAATAAAAAAAAGAGTAGATGAAACTCACAATTTAATTTTATAACAAAAATGGTACACTGGAGGCGGTCGAAGCCGCCTGTCATTCCACTTAAACCTAAATCAATCCAATAGTATACGCCCGCCTTAAGAGCTGGCAGACATATCACATTAAAATACCAATCATTTACTGGATGTAATCATTCATTAGGAAATTTACGTGGTACTAGGTAGGGCACTACCGTTTCACCAAAGAAAATGTAGGACGTTACTAACTATAACTGACCGCCGTGAGGTCCGCTTGACAAATAAGAGTAAATATACACAGCCATTAAATTTAAACACTGACTTACGACCTCACGGCCGACGGAATCCCAACAAAGTTAACCTTTAAAATTTCGGGCATAAGGCCCCTGAGAACGTCCCGCTGAGGGCACATGCACCAGATATAATAAACAATCGATGATCAATGAAACGGATTCTTAAAATTAACATAAATCAAATAAGAGTTCATCAGGTCGAAGGCACGATTGTCCACTGTAGGTTGAGGTCCAAATAAATTTTAAATTACGATACCAACTCCCGACGTCCGGTCGGCTATGACCTTACTCGGCGAGTTCCGATGGGCAGCTGCACCAAGGTCCCAGGAAGATTCATTGGCCAGCCCACCAAGAAATTTGACCTCGCCTCGTCCGATCGCCACATATGGCGAGGGCTCAGCCTCACGTCACATAACATATCGTCCACGGCTCCTCAAGCTGCAGACAAACCGCGTCCGCCCGCTTCATTCTGCGCTCTTGGCGCGACGCCATGTTCATCCAGTAGACATCAAAATCGGGATTCTACTCGCAGAATAACAGGCCCTGCAGGTAACATACTTGATAACATGATTATACTAATAATAATAATACACGGGATATGAGGATAAGGACAATTTACGTAGCAGATCGAATGAAATTCAGCCCGATCTGGGCCCGAAAACAAGATGGCGCCAGCGTTCTTCTTGTGAAAGAAGACGTCAAATGCCGGGAGCACATAGATATGTGATTTATAAAATGTAAAATACTTAATTATTTATTATTGAATACCTCATTC
The DNA here is from genome assembly GCA_016648135.1 of Agrypnia vestita. Lineage (NCBI taxonomy): Eukaryota > Metazoa > Arthropoda > Insecta > Trichoptera > Phryganeidae > Agrypnia > Agrypnia vestita. The sequence goes on from JADDOH010004173.1 coordinate 13,742, forward strand.
TCAAATACCAGAATATGTTATAGAATACTTTAATCTATAATACCACAATAATACCTACTGTATTTCTCGATGCAATCTCGATGCAATTTATAATGTCACGAGATTCTAGAAACGAGAGCACCTACACACGATCGAGGATTGCCGAACGTTTTGAATCATTTTCGAAGATTTAGAAAGATCTGGAAGGCAGTGAATGTGAGAATGCGAAATTATTCCCAAAATTTCGGTACACATTTCATCACGGTCGCGCGTTTGAGTACAGTTTGTTTTGACAAGCGGCGGAGACTATAGATCTGGGTGAATTGATAATAATATATTATAGAACGCCTTATTCTATAATATATCAGCAGAGTGTATTAAAGGATACCTTATTCTTTAAAATACCCTAACACCAGAAACGACATAGACATTAAGCTTTTACAATTCAGATCGGTCTTCTTCGTATGAACTGATTTGGAAAGAGGTACTGAAATTTGTAACATTGTAGGTATGTGTCTAAGTATACATACTTATCATATCACGTATGGTTCTTTTCATGGTCATTCTTCATTCAATTCTACACCGTTTGATCTAAACCTCTTATACATGGAATTATTGTATAGCACCCTGTGCCTCATGTGTATCTTCTTCTTTATTCAAAGCATACCACTTCAAACCCGCCTATACAAATAATTATTATATTGAATGCTATACATTACAAATGTTGCATTCTAAAATCCTGAAGAAAGTATGGACATCCCATCGTACGTGTCATCTTCCTGCTGCCTTGATCAAATTTAGTATATTTATGCTCTTACTCGTAAATGCCTGCGTTAAACATATGCAACCCCTTATTACATACTTTTACTCTGAATCCCTCGCAACGCTGGCCACGGATCGCTAGCTTTATATAAATAGCATTATATAAATACGACCGTATTCTGAAACAAGCAATATTGTTGTTTCGGTATCTTAAAAGTTCTTATATAATATTGTAATGCTATCAATTTTGTCGTTTTAAGTTTGACAGATTTTTAATTAATGAGTTCAATCAATCAGGAAGGTCTTAAGGAATAAATGTTAAGTTATTCAAATTGTGGTTAACTTAACGTTTCTTTGCGTTTTAGGGCTCTCTGATGGATTGAATTCATTGATTTCAAACGTGTTGAACATAAAACCGAGATATCACGAAGTGTTCTTTTTAGGACTCACAGGAATAACTATGCATTAAATTCACCGTTAACACCCATGCATCGCCTTGGAAACAAATTTTCGACATTCGTAGATATTTTTCGTTATAGGAGCATACCCGAATTAAAGAATTACTTAGACTTACAATATACCAATGGAATTAATAACAGTTTAATGGACTAAATTTCTTGCTTTGAAAAGTTTAAATTTTTAGTTATGTTTTGTTCCCCATAAATTATATATATTTATTTATTTAAAAAAATACTTTAAAGATTTAATCTTTTATATATATTTTTTTTTGGTTTATTCTATCTTCTTATCTTATCTATCTGGTGAATTGGTTTAACTATCTTTATTTTACTCTATTACTGATTTGTTAAAGGGATCTAATTATTAGATACTGTTTGCTTGGGTACTAATCATCGTTAATATATTTTGTAAAACGTATTTTATGTTAGGTATATGAAAACCCTTTTAATTTTCTTGTACTGTAAGTGCCCACTAGGGCAATGATTGATAAATAAATTAAACATAGGAAAAAAAACGAAAAAATTAACAGCATTAGGTATAATGATATACAAAGATACCGGAAAAGAAATATTGTTTATTTCAGTATACGGCCGATAGTGTATTAACTTTTGTATGAAACTCACATTTTATATCCCTCCGTACCTCCATAGAAAGCGAATGAAGACATACAAGACGGATATATCGCGCATAAAAAATTGAAACACAATTTTTACGCACATTTCTCTGCATTGTGTAAATTATTTGAAATACATATTAATTTTTAGGTAGTATCCCCGTATAAACAAATAAATAATACGGTAAAGGAATTATTTTAAGCTTTAAAACATTTTAGTTATACTTTGCACGTATCATTTTACCATTTTCACATAGCGTCATCTATTTAATTCAACAGAATACATGACGCACTGTTAAATACCATTGTGCTCACCGCAAACGTATGTACACAATACGAGTATGCGAATCGAGATTTGGTAGTTATGGCAGTACCGAAATATAATATGAATGTACGAAACATGATTAAGGGTTGAAGATTTTAAACCTCTATATTGAATAATGTAGAATATTTTAGAATTAAATGGATTTTATTATTTAATAATTGATTATAAATATTAAACAATATTTTTTATGACAGTATGTTCTAAGAACACAGTTAAATATATATATATATATATATAGAGGTATCATTACTAGTTACGAAAGCTGTGTATATGAACTTTTTAATTAGAAAAAAATCAACAGATGTCTCTAGCATAAACCATAGTAATATATGAAAATTCTTGTTTTGAACAATGTATATAGAACTTTCAAAATTTTGATAATGTGTGGATGTTCTTATGATGGAATTGGTGAACGTTTTAGTGTGTAGAGTGATCACTTAAGCCAGCTCATACAGGTTTTAATCCCTGAGCCATTATAAAACATCTAGTTTTCTCATGTTAGCTTCATGTCTGTGTGACTTATAATTTATAATTATAATTTATACTTAATTAATTAATATAATTATATTTATTGATGATTAAAATATATGCAAGATGTTAAAATGACTACGAAGACGAGAAATTTTTCGTAATTTTATTTCGTCTCGGTGCAATTTATAATGTTATATTGTCAAGAGATTCTAGACATGAACGAGATTTTCCGAATGGTTTGAATTATTTAAGAAAATTTAAGATACATCTGGAAGCTGGTCGAATACGTGAAATTGTACCAGAAGTTTCGAAAAATTGGGTATACATTACATCGCACGACTCAATCTTACTTGTTGACAACTGTTTCATTTTGTTCTCCACCGTGGCGAACCTGCGACAATATTTAAGATTGGATTTTAAGTTTATTGTTTTTTTTTTGGTGCATTGTTTGGTGAGAACTGAAATGTTTAGAAAAATGGAAGGACACTACGGGGAATAAAATGATTGGCATTTAGAATGCAGCAATTATTTAAAACTTTTCAGTCATGGCAAGATTGGCAGACCATAACGGAGTTCTTGATGTAAGGAAGTGAAGCCCGGTACTGGCAGAAGAGTAACAAAAAAAAAACTAATTATAGTAGAATGAGCTCACTTGTTCAATGAAAACACTGGAAAATAATTAGCGCTTTATTAATTTATGGTTAATTAACTATTCAATATACAAAGTCACTTAAAACGAATTAAACTTAAAGCTATTCTTTAAATTACGTTTTTTTGCAATATATCACTCGTAAATGTACACTTTATTATCGCTTGGTAACACGTATTTAACAGATAGATTATTCAATCCAATTCTCGCACACACTTCTCGTTTATTTATTTCGCCAATTAGGTACTTTGCTCGATATCTGTCGCTTCGCAATTCACGACTGGCCATCCTGGGTGCCATCATGCGGCTCGCGCGTTCTTCGCACTGAATCGAAATATCAAACACGACAACTGTGCGGCAGCCTAGTTCCGCGCTATTTATATATGCAAATGCTGGTATTTTCGTACTTTCTAGATCAATCTAGTGTTAATGAAAAGGTTCTCGTTACTTCTAGGTTGTGCCAGATGTTTCTAGACGTTTGTAGATGTTTTTTGAAGGTTGTAGACCCTAGATTTTTATAGGCCATTCTTCTGAAGTCGGAGACGTTATATATTAAAATGTGCGCACTATTGTTTAAAAAATTTTTTAGTGTGATTGAAATACTAAGTTCAATAAATCAGAATACTAAGTCACTCAATTCAGTAAATTTTCACATAATAATACCTAACTTACGTATGTGAATACCCAATGGAGCTGCAAATCAAACCAATGCAAGCAATTCCATCGACCAAACCTTAAATACCTCTCGCTTAATCTGACAAATGTATCCTTGCCTTGTAAAAGTAAAGGATGCACCTTCAGATAACTCAGCTCGTTAGCCATACATTACGTCACGGCAGGCTACACCTTATACGAGGATGCTGTTAGGGCTGAGGCTCGATTCGCATCTATTCTAAGGTTCCAAAAACTTTTATTATGCATACAAAATAAGTGGATAAAGTCTCACTCGCTGATTATCATTGATTTATATGTTTTTTTAAAATAGAGATGCGAACACGGAATACGTGTCACATCAATATTCTTCTATTTTCAAACTAAGCTAAACGCTTGTGCTATGAAAATAGGATTAACTTGCTGGTCTGGAGTGAGATTTGGATCACGAGGCGAGAGTCCTAACTATAAGACCAACAAGCTACAAATACATTGGCTAAACCACAAGAAACCTAAATATTAGAATAAAGGAACTTCGCCCTTGTTGAAGGAACAACAATTTCTCAGAATTCGCCAACCACATAATTAAACCCAACAATTTTTTCAATGATTACAGACATAAATTACTACACTCGGTTCCTCACATAGGATTGATAATGAACAGTTTGGAAATCGTCGAAATCAAAAAGAACTTGAATTCTGAGAAAACACTCATAAACATTCTTACGAAATTCTCCGTTGAAGACCACACAAAAAATCACTCCCACCACTCCGCGACATATTACTCTACCCAAATAAATGAATAATTTCTGTACTGACGTTACTTATATTATTATTACACCTTTTGTGAGGAACTGATCCTCTCGAAACAATAGAAGTGTTAAATTTAATTCAACGTGTGTGCATTACAAAGTTCAATTTAGTTTACATCAACATACTCTTCACATCATCCCTGATGATGGATCATGCAATGGGATCTGAAACGTTAGCCAGAGAGGTCAAATATACATGGTAGAATATCCAAAAAACTACAAATAGAAGATTCTGAAGGGCCGTGATGAGCTGAGAACATTTTTATTAAGGCGCACGTCTTCAAGAAACACGTACAAGTTGATATCAGAGCGATTTTTTATATACAGTGCTTTGCGTAAGGCCTCGGGTACGATACGAGCAGCGAGCGGCTTACCGTCAATACGCCAGAGTAGTAATGGGTGCCGGCCACGGTATAACTCGGCTATATATTCTGCCGTTAATGCGCCCCTCACTACTCTGGCACATTAACGCTCTGCCGCTCGCCGCTCGTAACATACCCGAGGCCCTACAGTAAGCGCACATGAAAAAAAGCGCGTACATTGAAATCATTCATTTGAAAGTTTAGCGCTCATGTTGTAATGGTTGTTCTTCTATTTCTGAAGATCCTTTTTTCAGATTCAAATAAATATTATGCTTATCGAAAATATTTGAAAATGTTATTATTTTTGTACGTACATAGTCATTACCTTTAATTAATAATAATATAATAATAATAATAATATTTACAAAAAAATAAAAATAAATAAATGAAATTGATATAATCGCTTTGTTTCCAAGATCAACGACATCGAAACATGCGACATACATTAATACATGTCGTTCGCAATGTTTGTATATAAAGTAATGTGAACTCAACAATGTGCAATTATATTTTAATTTGAAACATACCTAGTCTATCTCAAAATGTGCATGAGATAGAATATTGTGTGCCGGGATAGAATAATGTGGCGTTCTATTCTATCTGTCTTCCCTCGTGGAGAAACGGTGTGATGATTAGTTAGTCACTTATTTATTTTGAGGGGATTAAAGTTATTCCTACATATGTCTATTTTGTAATGTTGATTAGATGATTGATTTTTAATCTCATATTAATAAATAAGTGGTCAACTTGGGTGGATTACCACAGCACCTTATTTAATTAAATTTGTAAAAAGTAGGTATATTTTTCAGATAAGCATATGAAAATAAAAACAAGTTTTTTTGCAAGACTATCCGTCCTTTCATTTCTGCAAGCAGCCGAGACAATCATTTTTAGAATATAATCTACTTCTTCTTTTTCCTCAGCCTTCTTCCCTCCACTGCTAGATGTAGGTCTCTTTCATTTTCCTTCACTCATGTCTGTTTCTCCCCCTTTGCATTCAGGTTCTTCTTGCTTGCTGGACTATGTCACGAGACCACCTTTTGGGAGGGCTTCCGTCGCTTAGTCGCTAGTATCCTCCTGTCGAGCTATATGTCCGTAACATAGAATATAATAAGTTCTCGAAAATAATTGTTAAATAATATTTAAAAAAAAAACATGAATAAATACATGAATAATGCTATATCAAATTGTATAGCTATACTTTTCCATGTATATATTACCTTTTGTTATTTTATCATTAGAGAACAAAATTGTTTCTTATAATGCTAAAATACATGCGTGATAAAATACAAAAACCTTATCCTTATCCTTAAACCTTAATCCAAAAACCTTAATCCTTAAAACTATATGGCAATTCATTTCAATGGTTTAAATACAAGTTGTCGAATGTAAAAAAGTTAGATTGGTAATGCTCTCACAAGGCGAAACGCGTCTCAAATAATTGAATAAGTATTTCATATTTTATTTATTATTAATTATTAATAAATAATTCTTCATGATTTGGGCTTTTACATCATACAAATACTCCATGTTATTTCTATGTAATCATTCATCGTTACATAGAAATAACATGATAAATAATAAAATAATATTAACAATATAAATACATAAATTCGTAAGAAAATAAATAAGTATTTTTTTATAAATATGATTATAGAATTCTTTAAATTTACCTTCTGAATATTTTTTTATAGTATGGTTTTCAATTAGATTTTTTATATTACTTAAATACCTCCGTTATCGTTTAATATCTTAAAATTCTGTTAGTCTTACAATAAATATACGATTACTGAATTGAATTTTCAGTATTTTTCCAGCAATTTTTCTCCGGTTCACCTATTACGTAACGACTCTCCAAGAACCATTACGGCGGCACTTTACCGGATATCGTTAAGAGCTGACGCATGTTTCCTCATTTCCGCCCGCCATAAAAGTAAAAACAGGAGAAACACTGTAATTACATTAAAAATTCAATTGCCCAATGTTGCAAGACTGCACGCAATCGGAATCAGTTCTTGGCCGCCTTCCGCTGGCAACCCTGCCGGGGATAATCGAGACTCCTGCAGCTTTAATGGCCGGTCTCGATCGAGCGAGCCGCGCGGGAAGTAATGGCTGACGGAGGGAAAATAAACATAAAATGTTTGCGCAAAATCGTTACCTGCAATATAATCCACATTGATTGCTTCGGCGCCGAAGGTCGCTGCAATCTATTGAAAGTGAGTTTTGCAATCTATTAGAAAATGGAACATCCGAAAATGAAATTAGATACGATAGGTGTACCGAATGTTGTTATTCCCATCATCAGCAACCGTATTTATTTCTAAGGGTTTTATCCACAAGTTTAAGTAATAACACGTTTATATTGAAATTTGCTGGAATAGTAGAATTAGAATTATTATTCACGAATTATTATTTATGTTATTTCAACATGAAGGATTATTCTTTTATAATTCGTTTTCATTTTAGTATACTTTGTATCCTGATGAATGGTCCATTAGCCCTGAAATATGTTAATTATGCAATAAATAGTATTTTTTACAAAACATTTTATATTAATTTAATAAAACATTATCAAATAATCTTTGTGTTGTTTTCTGAGATATTCTGCCGTGTACATCTTACCTCTCTAATCGACGTTTTGGATACCACGCAGGGTCCATCATCGGGACTGATATGATGAAAATATGTCGATGTTAAGTATTGGCTCGCAATACAATACCGAAATCAGATTCTGTCCTAGTTTGCACTGGGTTAATTTTGGTTAAGAATATCCCAGAAAACTACATACAGAAAACTCTGAATGGCCGTTAACATGAGAACATTTTTAACATTGATAAAGTATAGAGTAAAATTTTAATTCTCAAATAATATGTTTTTAATTCCACCAGTAAAAAATATCGGATGTTTTTAAGTTTTTTTTTAAATCGTTTTAAGTTCGCCTCTAGTTTACGCATCGCGAAATTCTTTTGTACGCTCCATAATATCTTCGGAAGTACGTGACGTCTTGACAGTTTCACAGCCAAACGAAACCACCCCTGTCATGCATGTAATTTAATGTTTCAACACAGTGTGTATAGACCGGCAGTGTTGCCAAACACAAACAAGATATTTGTCACATAGCTCTGTAGATCCGGCCGCGCGGGTCGAGAGAATACCTGATTTATTTAATCTGTTATTTAAGGAGGCATATTGAATCATTTCGAGAGAGACTACATTTTCAATCTTATATTTATGAAGTAAATTGAGATCTTAATGTTTTTTTTTTACCGAAAAAGCTTTTGTATAAGAATAACCATTTAAATACATTTAATATTTTCGTGTCGTACCTACCATAAGTCTTCGCGTTTTTTCTTACATTTGATTTACGCGTAACTTTTAGTAAACTCAATATATTTATATTATTTTTTTATATATCTCCATCGGTGGTTATTTTTACATATATTTTTAACCCTTAAACAATAATGGCAGCGGAGATAAACGAAATTTAGTCTATTAAAGGAAACACATTCTTAAAAAAATGGGTTTAAGAATGTGTTTCCATTAATATGTATGTGTTGTATCAAATGTTTCCGAAAATTAAAATAAATTTAATTTCTAAAAAATTGTTTGAAATTCATTCTGCTATATCACGCTTTATGATTTTCAACTAGGGCAGAATGCAACAATTTATTATGAACTGTTATGGATTATACGCAGACAATTCCGGTGGGTTTGTGCACATGGACATTAGGCGCAGAAGAGAGGATGTAATAGATGGATATTGAATAACTAGCGATTGATAGTAACAAAAATGCTATCAACTTTCAAACTTCACCTGTAACGTCCCCTCTTCTGCGCCTAATGACCACGCCCACATACCCATCGGACTCTAATCTCCACCCCCCCCCCTTAAAGCCCCCTTAATCTTACGTTATGTATTAGTAACATTCCTGAAGATGATACGTTAGCGTCGAAAATTATATATAAATAGTAAACGTAAATAGATAGAGTAAAGAATGAAGATATTAGGAATGAATGTAAAGCTGATCGTAGCTGTTTGATTCATAGAATTAAAACAGGGTCGCCCAGGTGGTTTGGGCATGTTGGGCGAATGAATGAGGAAAAAATGCCAAGAAAGATATATAATGCAAGTGTTGACGGCGCCAGAAAGAAAAGGCGACCGCGGAAGACGTGGCACGACCAAATTAACCAGATACTGGAAGACGGGCCTCAACAACCGTCGAGCTTGCACGCGAAGATGTATGAATCTGGATGAGGCGAAAGTTGTATGTCAGGCCAGAAGAGTATGGAGCTCTATCATATCTGTCTACCCCTACGGTGAAACGGCGTGATGGTAAGTTAAGTTAGTAAATAAAGCTGTCATTTTTAATATATTTTTTTTTACAAAAAGTAAATTGTTTTTGGTAGTGTTATCATTTTGTTTTTATATATTCCAATTAAAGTTCATATATCATTTTTAAAGTACTCAATCATCAAATGGGAACCAAATCATATTAACTTCTCTATATATCATTTGGTCTCCTTTTTACAGGATTCATATAAAAAATATAGAAAGGGTACAACGTAAATTCCTAAAATTTATAAATTTTAAGCTTCATATTCCGATCGACCAAATAAACTACAAATATTTGCAAACTAATCTTAATCTCCTAACCTTGGAAGATCGAAGAAAATTAACAGATTTAATATTCCTTTTTAAAATATTACACTCAAATTTCGACTGTTGCGAACTCCTGAATAGTATTAATTTTAAAGTACCTAACCGTAGGACCCGCCAAAACATGCTGTTTTATTGTGACAATTTGGACACAAACTATCGTTCAAATTCTAGCATACCTCGGATGCACAAACTTGGCAATGAACTACCTACATATGTCGACATTTTAAATCTATCTCTCTCAAAATTTAAAAAATCATTATATGATCATTTCTTTTCAAAATATTAAATTTTTATATAATGTCTTAAATTTTTTTATATATATAGCTGGCTATTCAAATTTAATATTGCTATATTATCGGTGAGTAAAAATTTCTGAGATCACTACTTTACACTTTTTTGCATATATACTTTTTACATATATGTCTAACCTCATTATGTTTAAACTATGTATATATACTTTTTACATTTATACCCTTTATTTTTCTTTTACATTTAATCGTTTGTTGTATTTTAATTATGTATAAACCTGCTACTTTACACTTTTTTGCATATATACTTTTTTTACATATATGTCTAACCTCATTATGTTTAAACTATGTATATATATACTTTTTACATTTATACCCTTTATTTTTCTTTTACATTTAATCGTTTGTTGTATTTTAATTATGTATAAACCTGCTACTTTACACTTTTTGCATATATACTTTTTTTACATATATGTCTAACCTCATTATGTTTAAACTATGTATATATACTTTTTACATTTATACCCTTTATTTTTCTTTTACATTTAATCGTTTGTTGTATTTTAATTATGTATAAACCTGTTGTAAAAGGCTATTAAGCCGTGTAATTAATAAAATAAATAAATAAATAAATAAAATAAATAAAATATTAAGGAAAAACCTCAAAATTAAAAGGGTATCCCATATTTAGACCATTTCTACCATCAATTATAAACAAAAATGTAAATTGAATATCGGCCCGCCTTTAAAAATGAAAACTAAATTCAAAGAATTGAATTCGACGGCATAAGTGCTTATAAAAATAAAAACATAGTACCTACTTATGGTCGCTCCATTCAGGGACGCAGCTTCGCGGCATTCGTTCACGCCGAGTCCCGTAATGGCCGCCTTCGTTTTGTGTTAGTTTTCGCCTCCGAGACAATTTTCCCGCGCTATGAGCTGCGTCCGCGTCTGTTGGCCGCGGCGGGAAAACTCACTTACCCACGGGAGCGGTAATGGCCGCCTATAAGTATGCGAGAGAAAATGTTTACAGAAAACGGGGCCAAAGGCGGCGCGGCACGGCCCTCCGCGCTGAAGGAGATTGCATCGCTTTTTTCTCGCCGGCCATTTCGGCGTCAGCGATGCTTTGTCGTCACGCCGCTATGTTAATCGGAATGTTTTGTGAAATATATTGGTAAAGCAAATTTTTTTTTATGAAAACTTTATTCTTGTAGGAAACCTATGTGCTTTTTTATAATACGGTAAAATTGTTTCCTTTTATCCTACAAAAGGTTTTTATATCCCTTGACAACTTAAAAATGAAATGAATAATGATGCTATTTTTCAGTTGGTTGTGACAACATATACTCAAATTATATATACACAAACAAATGTAAGAACCTGGTGCCACGGCCGATTCGAACATGTTTGGCTTCTTTAAAAGAATTACCGCGAGCTTGTAAATTTAGAAACAATAAGGAATAGGTTAAACTAAATACTGCTAAATTGTGTAATTTCTTATTAAATAATTTGCATTTTATTTTTGATTGGTTAAAGATTATTGAACTTAAGAGACTCGGTTTGTAAACGAAATTTTTAAAATTATAATGCCATTTGTTGGCTGATGATTTTATTATGCGAGAATAAATACTTTATTTGCAACACTAATGTAACGCGCGGCAGGAAATTCTTCCGCAATGAATCAAATGTTTAACATAAATAATAGGTATAAACAATACTGTTTTATTCTACATATATAGTCTACATATATAGTGGAATAAAACAGTGATATTTATACGCACTTTTTAAAATATTAAAAATGAATTTCCACAATGTTACAAACAAAAAACTTGAACATTCATAAATAATGGGTTTAGTTCATCTCTTTACATTGTATTCTCTGTGGTTGTGGCGGAATTTAATGATAAAACTCTATACAACAATTATGCAACTGATCGCTTTATATGGGTATGAAGTTTGATCTCTTACTTTAGGGGAACAAACGAGTTGCAGATCTTAGAAAATAAAGTCATATAAAATAACCTTATATGACGTCTGCCAGAAAAATGAGAATGCAACTGATCGCTTTATATGGGTTATGAATGAATCTCTTACTTTAGGGAAACAAACAAGTTGTAGATCTTAGAAAATAAAGTCATACAAGATAACCTTATATGACGTCTGCCAGGCCTTGATATCCTGAGGAAAGTGAAAGAAAATGGAGAATGCATCTGATCGCTTTATATGGGTATGAAGTTTGATCCCTTACTTTAGGGAAACAAACAAGTTTCAGATCTTAGAAAATAAAGTCATACAAGATAACCTTATATGACGTCTGCCAGGCCTTGATATCCTGAGGAAAGTGAAAGAAAATGGAGAATGCATCTGATCGCTTTATATGGGTATGAAGTTTGATCCCTTACTTTAGGGAAACAAACAAGTTGTAGATCTTAGAAAATAAAGTCATACAAGATAACCTTATATGACGTCTGCCAGGCCTTGATATCCTGAGGAAAGTGAAAGAAAATGGAGAATGCATCTGATCGCTTTATATGGGTATGAAGTTTGATCCCTTACTTTAGGGAAACAAACAAGTTGTAGATCTTAGAAAATAAAGTCATACAAGATAACCTTATATGACGTCTGCCAGGCCTTGATATCCTGAGGAAAGTGAAAGAAAATGGAGAATGCATCTGATCGCTTTATATGGGTATGAAGTTTGATCCCTTACTTTAGGGAAACAAACAAGTTGTAGATCTTAGAAAATAAAGTCATACAAGATAACCTTATATGACGTCTGCCAGGCTTTGATATCCTGAGGAAAGTGAAAGAAAATGGAGAATGCATCTGATCGCTTTATATGGGTATGAAGTTTGATCCCTTACTTTAGGGAAACAAACAAGTTTCAGATCTTAGAAAATAAAGTCATACAAGATAACCTTATATGACGTCTGCCAGGCCTTGATATCCTGAGGAAAGTGAAAGAAAATGGAGAATGCATCTGATCGCTTTATATGGGTATGAAGTTTGATCCTTACTTTAGGGAAACAAACAAGTTGTAGATCTTAGAAAATAAAGTCATACAAGATAACCTTATATGACGTCTGCCAGGCCTTGATATCCTGAGGAAAGTGAAAGAAAATGGAGAATGCATCTGATCGCTTTATATGGGTATGAAGTTTGATCCCTTACTTTAGGGAAACAAACAAGTTTCAGATCTTAGAAAATAAAGTCATATAAGTTAACCTTATATAACGTCTACCAGGCCTTGATATCCTGAGGAAAGTGAATGAAAAATGAGAATTCAATAGACAAGACATGTAACAAGAGTAGACGAGTCCCATGATATGCACGAAGCCCTCTTAATATAAAAGATAAGCCGGTATCGAGATCCTAGGACCATAGAGATGGGCGGATAATATGAAAACAGCACCGCAAGAGGTAGGAGAGTACCTAGACCACACAGGCGAGGTCAATGGTAGGATGGTGTGCATCTTCGGTCTGCACTTCCGAGAGCCTTGAGGTCGTTTGCCCAAGAGCACAAAACACAAAGACCACAAGCACATAAAATACAAAGCAATAAAAAAAAATGTTTAAATTATTGATGAATTTGTCGTAAACATTATGGAGAATTTCGTTTTTAATACACATGCGAACACGGATGCGTGTTCGCATCTCTATTATTCTTACTATTTTTAAAATCAACTAAATGCTCCTGTTATGAAAGCAGGACTAAGTTGCTGGAGTTCTGGAATGGGTCTCAAACCACTGACCACCAAATGAAAAGGCGATCCTCGTGGCCACTACACCAACAACTTGAAATGATGATCTTCATGATGTTCATTAAATTGGTTTAAAAACATTAAATTTAACATTTCACTACTAGAGTTTCGAAAATCGTTCATCGACAGGTGAAGGTATTAGAAAAAATACTTTCAAATATAGAATTTTCACCTAGATTAGGTGGAAATTCTAATAATTAATTGATTAGGTACTAACAAAATGAGCTCTAGTTACTAAAATAGTCAGTTACTAGAGCTAAGTTATGTAAATATTGAGAGAAGAGGAGAGCAGTTATAGAAAGTTATATTGTTAATCAAATTGATATTTTTATTACATTTGTTTATTACTATTTACATTGAATATTCAAATTTTGGTTAGACTGTCTCACTAGAAATATCTGTGTTGAGACAGGCATAGTTTATAAATTTTAATTTAATTTACTATTATTTCTAAACTTTCAAAATTATTCATATTATTAACTTCATTCGTAACGGTATGGTGAAGTTTTATGGTACATGAAAAAAATATTATTATCCATGAAAAGAATTATTATAAACCATGATAATGATTATTATTATTTTCAACCCGCTGCGATGTAGAGGTTTGATAGTGATGTGATGATTTACTGTCTCTCTTTGTATTTTTGGCCCTATATATATATATATATATACCTCCTCAGGTGCAATTAAAACAAGGTCCCTGATTTACCTGATTGTCAATTTATAAAATATTATGTGTCTAATTTATTAACCAACTTCTTTGACCTAAGTTATCATTGACCCACCTACCTACATTTTTTTATTTGACACTTCTGCAACACAATTTTGGGTCATGTATGCACGACGCTGAAATCGGATTGCGTAAACGTGAATTATCCCTAAAACTTAAATAAAATCAGTTTTAAAGTATCATAATGTATTTCAGTTAAACAGTTAAATAAAAAAAGTTGGAGACGACCACATCCCTTAATATATAAAATCACGTGAACACAAATTTTTTTCTCATGCAAGTATTTTTAAAGAACCAGTTAAATTTGAATTTTGCATTATTTTGACAGTATTTATCAATTGTTACAGGACGTCCAGAGCCAAAACTGACCTGGTTTATCAACGACAAAGCTTCAGAGAACCCTGGAGTCAGGACGGAGAGCCATGTGGTGGTCAACAGACTGGAGGTGTCTCCGCTGACCCGAGAGCACCTCAACTCCACGTACAAGTGCCAGGCCAGCAACACGAAGCTCATCAACCCCCAAGAGAAGACTGCCCGGCTGGAACTAAACTGTAAGAGTAACAAACATACCTTTAGAGTCGTGAGAAACAAAATTTATCATTCACATTTATTTATTAGTACCTATAATTTTTTAAATAGAGATGCAAACACGGATTACATGACACATCAATATTCTAATTGTTTTCAAAGTAATCTAAACATTTGGTCTGTTAAAAAAGGACTAACTTGCTGATGTCCTGGAAAAGGGCTCCAACCACGACCCCTGGATAACTATTATATTTGCCCCTGGAAAGCTATTCTATTTGCTCTTACATAAAATGAGGGGTATAAATGTAAAGGTAGCAATATCATACTGAGGTATTTCTGAGAATAATAAAAAAAAAAACTTTACTACTCAAGGAAATATCTTTGGAAAAAATCAATTGCCACCTCTGTTTTCTTTTTATATACGTGTTTAAATAAATGTTTAACTTTAATTATGGTTATTTCTATGTTTACTATGGTGGAAATTGCTGTTTTTGCTATTTACACAGTATTTAACTTGCTTTACATAATTAGACGTTGTTCTCTTTGCCATGGTATTTCAGTAAAAAATTGACATCAATTTTAAAATTAACATTATCACGGAACGTGGCTTTGGGATAGCGAAGGGAAAAACTGCATTTCAAAATGAAGACCAACACACAGACGTTCACCAGTTTGAAGACTACAAAGTGTACACTACATTTTTAGTAAAAACTACATGAAGTGAACTATTGCAGTACTACAAAATTGTTGTACTTATGAAGTGAACTAATTTTAATACTAAAAAATTGTAAAGACCTACAAGAGGTACTTTTTGAAAAGTGTGCTACGAGAAAATTTTCAAAACCATGTAGGGGAGGGATTGTTTCAGTTTCCACAAATTTCTTATACTTAATACTTTCAAATAACTTCGAAGTATATGTAGTTTGTAGTGTACACTACACTTCAAAAGGAGTGAAGTGTACACTTCTATGTAATGTCGTACTACATTGTAGTAGTTAGTACAGAGCGCACCCATCATTACTTTGGGAGGAAAATGAAAAACTTGAAATTAATTCAGTTTTATTTTTACCAAAGAAAGTCGAAAGAAACTTAATTCGCACTAATAAACGCTATCTCTATCGCTTAGATCACTTCTGGTGAATTCCGTGCGATGTTCGCTCGTAGAAATTGCCCCGGTATTCCACTGGTATTACTCGTAGTCACATCGTGTTTGCTCGTTTACTAACGGATCAACGTTTTACGCTACGGATGTTTCATTGTTGTTGTCACGAACTGAATTGCTTGAGTCCGCGTCGTGAGAATCCCATTATACCTAAATTCCTTCAAAATATTTATTCTAGAGGTAACGAACAGCCTGTAGAAAGATCTAGGCTCTTCCGTGAAGTATTTTAGGGCGTTATGGAATGTCATAGAATCTTCAAGAAAGAGAATGTAGTTATGCCTCACTGACTTGTTGCATACATAATAATCGGTTACGTATGACTGCCGTTGCATGACACCGTTGTACATATTATTATCAGAATTCAGTAGGTACACAGTCTCGCCACAATATGAAGTGACCAGTTTTTCATGTGACACATCCTTGAGAGTTGATTTGTTGAAGTGGATACGGCTGTTTTACTTTTAATGGTGATTTGGATCACGATTTCGGAAGGGATAGAACTGTACATCCTATAAAATTTCGAATTCAGTGCATTTTACATAAATAATATTCAGTGACTGCTTTCAAAAGTTTTTTTAAATTATTGAGATATATTTTTGTATTATATTTAATTTAGGTGTATTAAATTAAGTGTAAGTATGCAAGTATTTATCAAGGTTAGGGTCAGCACAATACATATTATATGTGCGACACAACCTTGTTATGGGAGAAAAGTAACCAACATTATTAGTGTGCTGGCTTATCCTAAAGAATTTATTATTATTATTATTATTAATATATTAACTATTATTATTATTCTATCTTGTGGTATTATTATAAATAACTAAATCCTCTTTTGTAAATACCTAATTACTATTTAGATTTATATTCACATTGATTCTTTATTTGTTACTCAAATCCCCTATTTTTATTTTTCATGATGTCTATACTTCCGATTATTTTTTTTAGTATACATTGTATTCTGATGGATGGCCTCAAAATATTTTTATTATTCAATAAATAGTTGTATTATACAAAGTATTTTGGTATTATTATTAAGTCACATCGATGATTAATTAATCACCGTTATCGTAAAATTCACGATAGAATTAATACGATTAACTATATAAACGAATCAAACAAAATTATTCCAAGCAAGAGTTGTATAAAATATCATTACCTTCCGACATCATTACGACTACTGAGATGCCAGCTCCGGGAATAGCTTTGGCGGAGCCTTACACATCGACACACGATCAGGCATCTAGAGGCGGTTAATTTCATTAAATCGCTAAACTCTCAAGTGGAAATTTTACGTGTTATAAATATTAACACCATTTTAGCCACCCTTCCCCTCCCCACTCTGCTTCAGCCCCAACCCACCCCGCACGCCGTCACTCCAAGGCTAGGCAGCGCAGGAAATGACTAATTTGGGTGAAGTCTTTGCTGAAATTTAGCGCCACTTTAGTTGTGCGGTCGATTCCATGCAGCTCATGATTAAAATAATTGTTTGAAACTACAAAGACGTGGTGCCTACCTGAAAACACTTCTAAAATACTGAAACTTATGCGCAAGTATTATTCTTACTATTTATATTTTCAAACTATGCTTAGGGCTTGTGTTATGAAATTTGTAATTACTTGCTGATTCGTAGAATGACGCCCATACTTTTTTTCCAATTCCTTGGTCTGCGATATTGCGAGTACTTTGCATGCGGCTCGACCACCTATCCTACGACTACTGGTGCATCAGCGCCAGTCGTTTTGATTGCATCTTATTGATAATTACTGTTTCGTGACCGCCGCGCGCCAGCCGCGAGATGATTTTTGATTGGTCAAATCTGGCACCCGATGTATTCTACGCCAACTGCTAGCCAGGATTTAAACTTTTGAAAAATCCGTCCAGTGACAGTTGGAAAGCGTATAGGCTGGTGGCCTTTTCTTGAGAACCGACATTTATTTAGCTTTGGCCTAGTGTATCTTGGGTGTCAGAATATCAATCACTATCGGCAGAGATTGAAAAGGAAAAAATCTCTTTCCCAATTCCCGACCCACGTGCGATGGTAGCGATTCGTCCATCATCTCACAATTACTTATCATTATAAATATGTGGGGTACAAAAGTAAAAGCAACAATATTAAAAAAAATGTTTTGAATGCAATCATTGAAGATTATTTGTTTTATATTTATTTAATACCTCATACATTCAATTTATTTTAAAACAATAATACCTAGCAAATATTAACAATAAAATTATTTTTATATTTACCTCACCAAAAATAATGATTATTGTGTATGGTGAGGGATAGTCACTTACAATTATTTTGGTAGTGTAATCTAATTTAACAAACAATGAGAATTAGGTAATATTCTATTTATTTACGAGTTTAAATTCAATCACAAATGTCAATTCTACAATAAATGAGAATCCATTCGGGTTCACTGGAGGAATATATACGCAAGACGCAACCGCAAAACATCCATCATCATAGAAAGTAAATTGAACAAATCAATTAATTGCATAGGTATCTTCATCGATTCGAAGGAAATACTAGACAATATCTCCCAAGAACAACTCTTACCAGAACCAAAAGAAAACGGGATTGACCACACATCCCCAAAACGGGTAAAAAGCTACTCATCGAATAGACTCAGATAGTCAGACCAAATGAATCTCTGAGTAATACACCAATAGGTGAATTTGGGGTCCCCCAAGGTACGGTCCCCAGAGCTCTACTATTTCTCACTTACGTAAATGACATATTTCAACAAAAAATCAACGGTGAACTAGCATTCCACGCAGATGACACCGTACTGTTAACAAATTATCTTTCATGGGCAAAAGTTCACGAATTAGCAAACGAGAATATTAATAAAATAAATCGTGACTTGACAACAATCTTCTAACATTCAAAAAACACTTCAACTTGTACTTGAATTTATTGTATTCATTCATAGTTTTTATTTCTGTGGATAAATTATTAAAGTTCAAATTTATTATTTATAAAAACTTATTTAAAATGAAATGAATTCTAGAATTTATATATATATCCCTTTCAAAATCATGTTTCCTTTTTAATTTATTGGATATGTTTCCTATAAAACCTCGAAATCAGAGCATCCAAAATTAGTAATCCTCGATGATTGCATCCAATTTTTTTTTAATATTGCTACCTTTGCTTTTATACCCCACATACGTGTTTTGTAATAATAAATGGATTAAGATTCTAAAAAATAACGCCCTGAATGTTTTTCTACAATTTCAACAAAGACAAATAAACTAGGCGCCGACAATTTATTTAAAATGTCGCCTTATTCTAGAATAAATAAATTTATAATAAATAATAACCAAAATTGACACACATAAAAGAATATATCTAATAATAGTCGGATACCTACTTATGATTTAAATATTGTTGTATTTTCAAAAATCACGATAGGTATATAAAAAACTTTTTTTTCTTCCTAAGAGGCCTCAAAGGACTCAGAATTTTATCACCGAAGTCGCAATACAGAGTTATCAATGACATTATGATCCAGTGTGATGGGCACTCTCTTACCTCTGCCTTGACATTAACTTCCCACATCCATTTTCATCTTACCTTCCCATCCTGTTGCTTTGTGTTTTAGGGTTTTGTACGAATCATCTGCTCTCGCAACGCGTCCCGCCCACTAGAGCCTCTTTGAATATCTGCGGTGGTATTCCCGGAGTTTCAGATTCTTTAACTCTTCCATTTTCCGGTAATGGGCTGTAAATTATAATAAATAATGGCTCATATTGGGCTGTAAATCTTTCTATAGGATTTCTTTTTGATCTGTAACCAATTTTCTTATGCTTTGATAAACGCGCCCATATAGAGCGATTGGTGTTGTGTTCAGAATTGTATAACGTTGATCCCATCTGATTCCCTGTGATCCTGTGGTATGTGAAACCGTGTTAATTCGTACTTGTCGGTATTGCGCGACGCCATCATTTCGCTTACCCCAAACAACATTTATAAAACATATAACTGTGAACTGTCCCATAAAATTTATCATAATGTTCAACACTAAAACACTTTGTTTTCAATCGAATACCATGTCACATGAGATACCTGTCTATAAATTGATACGATCGTGACGTCACAATAGCTACGACTGTCAGGAGAATGGCACAGGACATTAACTTTGAAGATTTTGCCTAATTTCTTGAGATAGAGTTTCGGAACATACTATAGATTTATCAAATCTAGAGAATACACCACATTTGATGGTTGTGATATCACTTTCATCTCCAAACATCAAATAAATAAACAAGCAAACAATAAATAAACCACACGTCAATAACAAACTAACCGTAGGCGTAGTGATGTTTGGGATAAACAACAATATTAATTCCACAGTAGAAATATTTTCGGGAAACGTATTGTATTATTCGTAGTTTGTATTTTTTTATAATATTATAACTTAAAAAACAGAAAAATATATATTTTTGAATAGGTATTCACATTGCATATAAGATAAAAAATATATGTAATATAATATTTGGTACATAATTTATGCCACCACATTGCATATAAGATAAAAAATATATGTAATATAATATTTGGTACATAATTTATGCCACCAAATACTGAAACTTTGAATATTGTGAACATACTCGCAAAAAGCGAGTGCATACTTTTAAAAAGAAAATTAAGGTGTTTCGTGCGTCTGAAAAATATGATAGTAAAAAAATGTCATGGTGCCTATTGTGATGCTATAAAATAATAATCTGAATTTTTCACATTAGTGATATAGAGTGAAAATTCGAAATATTCCAAACCCAGACATATTTACCATGATAAGAAAGCCTCAGAATCTTAATTCAATAAACAACATATAATTATAAATCCTGTACGTAGTACGTGTAAACCTGAAATTTTCAGAATTAATATTTTGATACATTTTTAAGTACCTACCACATTTCGATCAAGACTTTCTGATGAAAATCTAGAATCTGGCTTTTGCTCTGTATGTACTATTTATAATAATGTTGTTTATGATTTTAATTATTATTTAAATGAAAAAATATTTTGCTGGAAGAATCCTTGTTTTATATATAAATATAAATACCTCATATAAATCACATTTATTCTATTTTTTGTAAATGAAAAATTATGAGAATATTAGCTCTTTTTAATCCTGAACTGATATCGTTTTAACAATGTTGGTTAAAGATTCACTAATCATGATGTTAATTTATTATTATCAGTTATTTTTACAAAACCATTGCTTAGGAATTTGTGTTAAGAATAAAAATATTCCCGTGAAAATTCTTGGATTTATCTTTATTTGTTCTTAAAACTTTAATAACATCTTCTCAATAAAATTGCTTTATTATGCATTTGTCTAGAATATCGTTGAATAGAATTTACCTGTATTGTGTCCTTTTTATAAAAATAACAAATTTATTTATTTATTCGTTCATGCCCATTATAGGCTTGTACATATATTTTTTTTTTTGTAATATACAAATAATAACACATAAAAATAATAAATTATATACAGGGTGTACCAGATTACTGTTATGGAGATATGCAACATCAAAGTTGGCATTTCTTTTTCAATATTTCTGACTTATTTTTTGTAAAAAGTTAAACTATGATTACAATAACATAGGTGTATTGATTATGAAAAATTTATTTTCTTCTATACAACTTAAATAAAATGATAAAAAATTTGTAAAAAAATAACTTTTTTCAATTTTTGCAAGGTATTTATAATTTTGTTTGACTTGTATTGAAGCAAATGAATTTTTCATAATCGATATGAGTTACTGTAATGAAAGTTCAAGTTTTTGCAAAAAATAAGTTAAAAATATTGAAAAAAAATGCAAACTTTGATATTGCATATCTCAATAACAATTGATATTAGACCATGGTTGCTTGAACATTTTAGGCTCATAACATATGCAGAAATCTACCGGCAAAGTTTCTTCTACTAGCTCTGGTATACCCTGTATAGCTTTAGGAGGCAAATGAAACAAGTTATATAATGTTTTATCTATCACCAAAGTTACTCAATTTCAACTTCAATAGAGCACTTTTCTTAAATTCATAAACACAAAATGTTTCTAGAATATTTCACACACTCATTATCCAATTTCTTAATTCGCACATATTATCTCTAGTCACTCGTCTGTGGAGCAATTTTTATTGCGCTGTTCCTATTGCATCGGTCACTATCATGAATATTCCGCTCGATTTCGCACGTAAGTACTTGCTCAAATATCTGTCACTCTGTTATACACGCGCTGGCCACACCGCTTAGTTGCTACGGTTTCGCTGGTTTTTATAGCTGGTTGTATCGCACTTGTCAAACGTCAAATCATAACTTTCTTTCCTTTTTTATACAAAAATTGTTGGTTTTACGAATGTTTGAGACCGTTCTACACGTTTATAGTATTTCCTTGGCATTTCCATTGTTTACGAGAATTTCCCAGTCAATTCCAGAGTGTTGTGGAGTGTTCGATAGATTTCGATAGTGCGTAACTCCTTCTGATTCTACCATCTTGTTACAATATCATAAATTACAGCGGTATATTGACTCTATATTGAATATTTTTATTACATTATTTGTTTTCTGTTATTAATTTTAAAATTTTATTAAACGGACAAAAAAGACCAACTTAATGTTTCTCTTCATATTATTTAAAAACGTGACGGACATCCATCCCCATGTTAATCATACTTAATGGATATGCACCTACTAGAAGCAATAGAGTGCCACACTATTTAATTGTACCAATAATATTACCTACATATGTGAAATATAACTCGCGACTGCAAAATTCACAGACTTGATAATATAATATACTATTTGTTCGTACCCGGCGTTGCATGGGTTAAGGATTAAGTTGAAAATAAATTTGTGGGGGGAAACAAAGGTATTCGAATGGTATAGATTTGCATCGAAAATAAATCTGGAGGAGGGGAAAGGGTACAAGGGGAGAGATGAATTGTCACCTATATTACTCGCAGGGTTCTAAAGAATAAGTTTCCAAATTTTGAGTCCGATCGGTCAAACGATGCAGATTTGCATCGAAAATATATCAGGGGAGGGGGAGGGGTAAACGAATAGGAGCGAATTTTGTTATACGCCGAATCCTAAAGCATAAGTATGCGAAATTTGAATCGAATCGGATAAACGGTGTAGATTTGTATAGAGAACAGACAGACAGACAGACATTGAGTTTTATAGGTATAGATATATGTGAACATTTTTAATGTTTGTCTTAAACCGTATAATTATAGTAATATTATAAATTCTATTGTTCTAAACCGCCTAGAGTCTCAAAGAAAAAATGCCTTGTTTTAGACCTAGTTATTTGACATCAAAAAAACGTATTCTCAAAAAAAGGCACGTACACTTTTTTAATGTAAAACACGTAGAATAGATTTATAAATGTACCTTGCCTAGCATGGAATAACCTTAATGAGAGGGGCGAGCGGGAGCACATGTTGTGAAGAAATTAACGCTTTTAGTGCCAGGCACTTCGAGAACACTTTCAGTCACAAATGGAACTTTATTCTGGAATCAAGGCTCGCCCCGGCCGCGGCGGCTTTGGGTGCGGAGCCCTTTGTGCCAACATACCAACATATATATGAGGGGTGTAAAAGAAAAAGTAGCAATATTTAAAAAAAATGAAACAAGGGTAGCAATATCCAATTCAACCAATCAGGATGTGTCACATGATAAAATTCTAAAGTAAGAATTGATGTCGATTTTAGACTGTAACAACAAAAGCAGCAATTTCCACTATTTGGTAGTAAACACAATAAAATTAATATTTAAAAGTTAAATATTTATTTTTACACTTACATGAAAGGTACTGAAGTGGTTATATTTTTATTTACATAAGTGTAGAAAAATTCGGCACACGTGCATGCAGTTTTTTTGTGTATGATATATCGTTTATTCAATTTTCTTATTGTTATCAACTTAAATTGTGAACGAATCCTTTAAACCTATATACAATACCTACATGTTTGATAATGCCAGGATGAAACCAATTTTTATTAAGTCAATATGTATTTTTATGGAAATAATGTTTTATTTTATCGGAAATTTAATACGTGTTTCTATATTTCTAATTGTTTCATCTCATTTGCTTCATATAATAATTGCTTCTTCCGCATTTATGCTCCCCATAACTTACATTTTGCACTATCCGTGACACGTTGCCTCGTATGATTATAATTGTTTAGTATTGTAGAATTTTAATTGCTTTAAACCGAGGTAGGTACTTAATATCATCCGAATAATCTGTTTCATATGGGCATCCGAAATTAATTACGCGTATGTAAAATTGATGATCGCAATCCATTGCAGCGTTCACTTTATCACCGGCGCGGTGGGCAGTGGCTCATGTTTACAGGGCCATCGCTCATTATTACCCGGCGCCGGCCCTGTCGCTGGGCTGGAAAGGGAATAACGCGAGCACGTGCCCGGCGTTATTATACACAACCATTTTATTAAATGTTGTGATATTTTACCTGAAGCATTGTATTAACACCGGGTGTTGTTTTATTATATGGAGCAGCGTGAATAATTGTTTTATTATATCATAATTAATAAAATTTTAATTTTACACAGAAAGTCACTCATCACGAACCTAACTGGAGCAGTATTTGGACTTCTAGACATTTATTAACGCGCTGATCGCTATCGAAAACTTCTTGAACGCTCCATAGGTACTCTCGTAATTTATTTTGCTGGTCAATATTATGCGCACTGGATCGCCGTTGGTTCACTTATCGCTTTTGCCTCTGGTTTCTATTTAACATCAATATAAGCAATGTATATCTCATACATGAACCCACTGAACAATTAGAATTAAGATTTATAAAACTTACAGTAGATAATAGAACTAAATATATGTACAAGAATGATTGTTATAAATTATTCAAAGTATGCAAAATATTACCAATTGACCAAAAAGTAAAATATAATATAATTCTAGAAGAAATGATAAATAATATTAATATACACACTGACACGCACCATAACTATACAACGAGATCGACAGGACGAACAATGAGAACACCAATCACAAACAACGTGTATGGTAAAAGAAAAAAGAATATATTGTCCCAAGAATCTTTTATAAATTACATAAAAAATTCTTCAAGATAATACAAGACAAAAAAACTCAATTGGCTTCGATTAATCCAATCTGGACAGTTTCCCTTACAAGTGTGTAAAAATAGCTGGCGGTGGATGATCCGTAATGCATTCCTAACTTCATGAACGAATCAGCCGTGCGAGAATTCTAAATATATGGGTTAAAAAAATTCACTTTGTAATCCTAATTTAATACACAATTAAATTACATACAGAAATTGATGGCTAAATCTGACGTCATGATTCCAATTCTTATACATATATAAAAAATCATGACAATTATTAATATTTTATTAGTAAAATTTTTACACGCATAAATCTATACACACTGATAATTGAATAACTTTATCAGAACTATATCATTTCTCGAAAAATAAATAAGATTAATAAAATGGTAATTTGACTTTTGGCAATTCCAGGAATATGAGGAATTATGACTGCAACTTCCACCCTATGACAATAATATTTGTCAACACATCTAATACAATTTATAACTATATAACGAGTACAAATATATATATATATGTTATTAAAATTTTTCATTTATTTAAGGAAACGAGTCCTGTAATATTTAATAAGAAATAAATAAATGAAATTAAGAGAAATACACAAATATCAAATAATAAAACTGTATATAGTTTATATTAGTAGTATATGTACGGGTACAAATATATATATATATATATATGATTTGTACTCGTTATATGGTTATTAGTTGTATTAGAGAGGTCTTCCGATGCTTCTATTTTTTGTCCAGGGCCTCCACTATAGGATTCTGGGTGCCCATCTTGTATCCACCTGTCGAGCCATATGTCCACCCCACTGCCATTTTAGTTTCGCAATACGGTCCATAATATCGGTAACTTTTGTTTGGCGTCTTATTTCTCCATTTCTGATTTTATCTCGAAGGCTCACGCCGAGCATCTTTCTTTCCATGGCCCGCTGTGTACATTTTAATTTGTGTATGCTTTTTTCTGTTAGTGTTGCTGTTTCTAGGCTATATATCAACATCGGTAGGATACATGTATCGAACATTTTTCTTTTCAAGCATATTCGGATTTCTTTATTTTCAAACAAGTGTTTCAATTTACCAAATGTTCTCCAGCCCAGACCTATCCTTCTTGGTAGTTCTGCTATTTGTTTTTCTATTCCCAGCTTTATTTTATGACCAAGGTACACATATTCATCAACTGTTTCTATTTTCCTTTATGTATTTATTATGAATTTGTGTTTGGATATGGTTAAAATTTTTGTTTTTTATATGTTCGTTTCCAAACCTGTCGCTTTCGATTGTTCGAATGCTTCTTGCATTTCTCTGGTCATAGATTCGAATTCTCTTACATTATTGCTAACAATCACTATATCGTCTGCAAACCTGAGGTGGCTCAGATAGGAGCCGTTTATGTTTACTCCTTTATTTTCCCAATTTAGGTTTGAAAATATCTTCCAAGGCAACTGTAAAGAACTTTGCTGAGATAGTATCACCTTGTCGCACACCTTTTCCGATTTTGAAGCTTTCTGTCTTTGTGTCTTCATCTATTGTCACGCTCATGGTTGCATTTTCATATATGTATTTTATCAGTCTCGTATATCTTGAATCGATTCGGGCATTTTCAAGCGCTTTTGTGATCGCGCACGTCTCAATATATATATACATATATGTTTATATATATATATTATATATATAGTATATATATAATATATAATATATATTATAATATTTTATTATCTGTATGTATATATATATGTTATAATGAAGGTTTTCACGGGTGTTAGAAATGTTAGTATTACTTTATTTGGGGGTAACCCGCGTCAAAATCTGGTCCTCAGAAGGACCATTCGTCAACCGACGTTTCGCCTGAATCACAACAGGCATCTTCAGGTTGTCTTGTTAATAAATTTCCATCACGAGGGGCAGTGCGAGCACGTACGTTCGTATCGTATTCGTATCGGAAGCTTATTACCAAAATATTGTGCCTTGCATCCATTCTTAAGGGATCAGTTAGACAAACTAGTAGATTTTAGAATTGAAAACAATAAACTAATTAATACCAATCGCCAACCGCTTCAAAATAAAATTAAAAAGCATGCGCCTCAACAAACATTAGATTCGAGTAAACTTATCCATAATTTAACGGATTTTAAATTAAATTCTGATATGATCTCAATCCTATCTAAAGGTTTTAATTTTGGTGTGGTACCTCTTAAAATACCAAATGAGAACATCATTACTGGAATAGAATCCGTGATATGCAGACTAGCTGATAATATAACAGAAACAATCCGCCAGGAATCGTGTCACATTCTTAGAAAATCTCATCCTCCTAAGAGTAACATTACTAAAAACGAAGCCCGGGCACTCAAAGAACTTCGCACAAACACTAACATAGTTATCCTTCCAGTTGATAAGGGAAATGCCACTGTCATAATGAAGAGCGAAGATTACCACTCTAAAATGAGCAATATCCTTAAAGATCCGGCGTATAAGCTTCACAATAACAATCCAATCACGTACCTTGAGAAGACTACAAAAGCAAAAATAGTATCATCTGAACTGAGTGAAGATTTAAAGAAATCACTTATACCACGTGAAAAATCATCCCTCCTTCCTAAATTGTATGGTTTACCAAAAATCCACAAAAAAGACATTCCACTCAGGCCTATAGTCAGTTTAGTAGGGTCGCCGCTCCAATTATTGTCAAAGTTCCTTGCTAAATATTTACAACCTTATGTAGAAAAAGCAGACTCTTTCGTCAAAAACTCGAAACATTTCGTGAAAATAATAGAAAGTCAAAAGCTGGATAAAAACGATATTCTGGTCAAGAATGTTCTTAGGTTTTCAAGGCCGCTCAGAATCTTCAAGTTTGTGTTTACTGGGGTATTATGCCGTGTTGTTACGACCTTTCGGGCCGACGTTTCGGATCCCATTGCAGGGTCCATCATCAGGGCTGATGTATTGTCTTGAATTCGAAGGTCTGGTGGAGATACGTCGATGACGTGTTTGCAATCTGGCCGCATGGTGAAGACAAACTAGGTGATTTTTTGGAACACCTTAATTCACTACATAAGAACCTGAAGTTCACCATGGAGATAGAGAAAGACAACGTGCTGCCTTTTCTTGATGTTGAAATAAAAAAGAAGGCCGACGGGAGTTTCGGACATAGAGTTTATAGGAAGCCTACACATACGAACCGCTATCTACATGCGAGCTCCCACCATCATCCTGCTCAAAAAAGAGGTCTCATCAACACTTTGGCCACGAGGGCCAAAAGGATATGCCAAGATGAATATCTACAGGAGGAAATGATAACACTCAGCGACGCACTGGAAGGCAATGGTTACCAGAAGCGACAGATACAACGCGTCATAAGTACGAGGTCTGTTCGCCCTGAAAAACATACAGAACCTGAGTGCAAAGGCATTGCCTTTCTGCCTTTTGTCCAAAGCGTTACAGACAGAATTGCCAGAGCTCTCAAGAAAAGAGATATTAAGACAGTTTTTGGTACCAACTTCAAAATTAAGGATATGTTGAGATCAGCGAAGGATCGAGATCGCTTAGAAATAGACGGTGTATATAGACTCGATTGTCAAGACTGCGATAAAGTATACGTGGGGTAAACGGCGCGTACCATTTCCAAAAGGGTCAACGAGCACAAACGGGCATGCAAACTCGGTAATCCAGAAAAATCAGCATTGGCTGAGCATTTTCTGGATACCGGCCATCATTTTGCATTCGAACCGAAAATCCTTGGAAAGCCTAAGAGTCACCATGCGCGTCTTATCAAGGAAGCACTAGAAATCTACAAGCATCCGATAAACATTAATAGAGATGATGGTCTCAAATTAAAAACATCTTGGTATCCGGCGCTTCAAAGTCATTCTCGTCGCAGACTCCGCAGAGATAGTGATCAGACAACAGATAAATCATACATACAACACAATACAACACATCATGACTTCGGCACGGTATTGCAAGCCGATACTTAACCACAACACCAACATTCAAGACAATACATCAGCCCTGATGATGGACCCTGCAATGGGATCCGAAACGTCGGCCCGAAAGGTCGTAACAACACGGCATAATACCCCAGTAAACACAAACTTGAAGATATTCTGGTCAGTTTCGATATTGTATCTCTATTCAGTAATATACCTATCGATGAAGCACTAAATACAGTAAGAGAAATTTGCCAACCCCTGGAAGATATAATAAATTTAATAAAACATTGTTTAAATAATACATTTTTTATCTATGATGGTAAAACTTACAAACAAATTAAAGGGGCACCAATGGGTTTATCACTTTCACCATCAATTGCTAATCTGTTTATGACAAAGTTTGAAAAAGATGCATTGGAAAATTATTTTTTAAAACCTAAACTGTGGATAAGATACGTAGATGACACGTTCATACTATGGCTTCATGGATTGAACGAACTAAATAAATTTCTCGACTATCTGAACAGTCTACACGAGGACATAAAATTCACTATGGAAATGGAAAATAACAATGTTTTCTTTCCTTGAAACCTTTCCTTGATGTCCTAGTGCTCAAAAAAGATAACGGCAGTCTCGGCCATACTGTTTACAGAAAGGCTACGCACATAGACAGGTATCTCCATGCATCTTCTAACCATCACCCGGCGCAAATTGCATCAGTTGCAAATACATTGGTGTCAAGAGCAATAAAAATATCCGACTCCGACCATCGTAATGAAGAAATAAACCATCTTAAAAATACGCTACAATGTAATGGATTCTCTAAACAAATAGTTTACAAAGTAGTTAAACGCCAGTCGGACATTGAAAATAGAAATAAAACAGTTAAAGATATTACGGAAAAACCTTTATCAACAGCCTTTTTACCATATATAAGAGGGACAATAGATAAACTCAGCAGTCTACTTAGAAAATATAACATAAGAACAATATTTAGGACTGAAAACAAAATGTCTAGCCTTCTACGCAGTGTAAAAGACAAAATACACCTAGAGTCCCATGGTGTATACGAAATACCATGTGGATCGTGCGACCAGACATATGTTGGAAAAAGCAACAGAAAGATATCTGCTAGGGTTGCTGAACATAGAGTTGATATGACCAACAAAAAACTAACATCTTCGCTTGTCCAACACACGCTCGAAGAAGGCCACAGCATAGACTTTAATAATACACGAATAATAGCGGACGTCCAAAATGAAACAGTAAGGGTATTTAGAGAAGCTATAGAGATATATAAAAGAATAAATATTATCAACAATAGAGATGATGGTATACGTCTCCCAACGGCATGGAAAAACATTTTATTCAACAGTAGATTTCTTAGTAAAAATAATATATTAGCGCGCAAAAATCAATTAAATATAACCACCGACACAATAGAAGCAACATCGAGTACAAAGCGCATCACAAGGAGCCAAAAAAACGCCATTAAGGCCAGCAACGGCCGGGAACACCCAGTATTTAATACAAAATTCCCAAAAATCATTAAGGCCAATAATGACCACAGTACCCAAATTTAGACTTTGACTTACCAGACCTCACTTGGTAATAAGCTTCCGATACGAACGGACGTGCTCGCACTGCCCCTCGATACGGAAATTTATTAACAAGACAACCTGAAGATGCCTGCTGTGATTCAGGCGAAACGTCGGTTGACTAATGGTCCTTCTGAGGACCAGATTTTGACGGTTTAATGGCTTCTGAGTAATAGACACAATTACGGGATTTTCGTTTACATCCCCCAGGTGCACGTATCAATCGCCCCGTCCATTTTGAACGAAAATAGCGCTCTGTGTCTTTAACTTTCTCGTTTTGTTGCTGGTCGATAATGAGATGGGTATCCGATTTGCATTGTGTGATTTCTTGAGCAGTGGGCTCAATATGGACTGCGTCTAACGCCCTCGAGGCTTCTGGTTCATACTTAAGCGGGATGTTGATTGAAGGCTCTACCTCAATTATTACAGCTTTTGCGTTGACAATATTTAATTTATCTTGCACCTCATGCACGGCATATTGCGAAACGTCTGACAACGGTGCGCACAGCTTTCCGTCTTCTGGAAGGTCATTGGAAGTTCGCGGAGAGGTTTTGCTTACTTCTTCTTTTTCTATGTGCACATCATGCACGATATATTGCGCGGCTTCTGCGCCAAGGCCATAATAATCTCTGTCCTCTGTGATGGAATTTGCGGAAGGCGGCGAGATGTTATCTTCTCCATCGGTGTCATCCGTGATCTCGAAGATATCTTCACAGCACTGTCCGTCGCTGGAAATAAGTGATTCGACATTAACTTCTTCTTCCTCGTGCGTCTCAGGTTCGATGTGATCTGCAACATTAGCGCTCATTTCACAGCGCTTGCCGTCCCCTGCGTCTGCAACAGGTGAGGACGGAACCACAATGACTTCTTTTTCTATGGTAGTAACTTCGATCTCCGGTCGCTGTGGCGGAATAACATGCCGGAAATGCGACAAAAGCCACTGTGCGAGCGCAGAATAATTGCCTCGCTGGTTGGCAATCTCGTTGACTTGGTTCAGCCATGTCATCTCTGTGAAGCACTTATTATCGTGGGTCTTTTTTATTTCACGAGTCTTTCCCGCACCGAAAAAGTAGCTCGTGATCTTCATTGGTTGCTCTGGACCTCCGAAAAAGTGGTTGAATAACATTAAAAAACTTTTCCAATCTAATCGAAGATGTTCGTATCTACTATACCAGTCAAGCGCCTTTCCGCGAAACTGCGTGGCTGCTATTCGCACCATGTCGTCTGGATGCGAATCGACTGATATGAAATAATTCTCGCAGTTTTCTATGAACAACTGCGCTGTCTCGTCTCTGTATCCCCAAAATTCTACTGTCAGCAGTAATTTCTTGAGGGTATCACTGTAAGTGGGCGCCACGAAATTTTCTCCCGAATTTCGAAACGGTGTAGGCTCCGGCTGGCTCTTGTACGCTGACCATCTCCATGACTCGTCTCTTGCGTAATAGTAATGCGACTCCTCTTGACTCGTATATGACGGCGGTCTTCGCGAATCGTAACGGCGGTCAGGTTTCTCCTGTATTGTATGTGATGATGGTCTCCGTGAATCATAATTTTCGTAACGATGATTAGTCTCCTGGCTCGCGTACGATGACGTTTTCTGTGACTCGTAACGGCGATTGGGCTCCGGCAGGCTTCTGCGATGCGTCGGTCTCCATGTCTCGGTGTTAGCGGAGCGATAATAACGACGAGACGACATCTTGAAAACACTGACTCTACACTTCACAATTATTTTATATTTCCACGGTCACTTGCACAATCTCAGGGGGTGGATTCTGGCCTTCCCTCCGCTGGAGGTGTCACGCTGACGTGAAGGCTGTACCACGTTGGGCGCCAATTGAAACGGGGTGGTTTGTTTCAAACTACGTGTGCAAGTGACAAAGGCGTGAAAATAACTGAAAAGTTTATTTTTAACAACAATTTATTACTAGTCAGTAAAACACAAATGTACATACGTAGAAGAAAAGAACACACAGAAATATGGACAGTCGAAATATAAAAGAGCACACAGAATATAAAATACAATTAGCACAAGCACTTAGGTCTCTGGCGTAGTCACAAAATAATTAAGGCGGAATTCTGGATCGCACTCCACAGATTCGGCGGAGACTCTTGCCGGAAAAAACTCGACGGCAAGAGCGATGGCGAAGAGACTTCTCGGAGGTAAACACTCGACGAGACTCGAGCTTCACATAAGCTCGACTTAATACGGCCCGGCAGGAGAACACTCGACTGCGGCAGCAATATCGCTTTCTAGGTTCGCCAGGAATCTCTCCCGAACACCTCCCAGTAAGGCGAGGACTGTTGGAGCCTTCCGAACAGTGTATCCTGGCTGGGAGTAAAAGCACACTGCTTTTATAGCTGTTCGGCGGTGGTGGGGATGGATTAGCGAACAACCGTTTATTCGCTGTTGCTAGGCGGAGCTCTCGGCAGCCAAATTCACTGGAAATATGCACCTTTGGGAAGCCAGGAAAGTTTGTAGTGCGGCCGGGTTTAATGGCGTCTGAGTAATAGACACAATTACGGGATTTTCGTTTACATCCCCCAGGTGCACGTATCAATGTATATATTAGGTCCTTACATATGAAATTGGGATTTTGCCGTACTGGCAAATTTGATCTAAAATATCTTCTATTTGGGTAGGAATTCCAAATCCAAATTTATACAGCTATTTACTCATGTATTTGTGTTTTGAAAATTATAATTCATTTGTTTTTTCCTCAATTGTTTTTTTCTTTGCGTCACTCAGTTTACAAAATGAAAAACTTGAAATATCACGTTATTTACGAGTACGAGTTCTACCGTGGCACCAATGCTGCAGAAACGGCTCGAAGGATTAATGATGTGTATGGTGACGGTGCCGCAAAAGAAAACACAATGCGTTTTTAGTTCCAACGTTTTCCTTCTGGAAATTTCAACCTGCAGAACAAGCCCCGTGGACGGCCGGAGACCAAAGTTGATAATGAAGAATTGAAGGCTATTGTGGAAGCGGATCCATCGCATCCGAGCAGGCAGGCATCACTAACACTGCAGGCTGCGGTGTTAGTGATAAAACTGTTTTAATCCACTTGAAGCAAATTGGTAAGGTGAAAAAGCTTGAAAGGTGGGTACCTCACGAATTGAGTGAAGCAAATCAACAAACGCGCGTTGACTGCTGCGTTGCATTACTCAACCGGCACAATAATGAAGGGATTTTAAATCGAATCATTACCTGTGATGAAAAGTGGATCCTGTACGATAATCGGAAGCGCTCATCGCAATGGCTGAACCCTGCCGAACCATCCAAACCATGCCCCAAGCGAAAATTGACTCCAAAAAAGTTACTTGTGAGCGTTTGGTGGACTAGTGCTGGTGTCGTTCAATACAGCTTTCTTAAATCTGGCCAGACGATTACGGCAGATGTCTATTGTCAGCAACTGCAAACCATGATGGAAAAGCTAGCTGCTAAACAACCGAGGCTGGTTAATCGCTCTAGGCCACTGCTGCTTCATGATAACGCTAGACCACACACTGCACAACAGACGGCTACAAAATTAGAGGAGCTTCAATTGGAATTTCTAAGACATCCACCGTACTCTCCGGACCTTGCCCCAACAGATTACCATTTTTTCCAAATTTGGATAACTTCTTGCAAAGGAAAAAATTCAACTCCGATGGGGCAGTCCAAACCGCCTTCAAGATTTTATTGATTCCCGTCCGAATGGTTTTTTTAGTAAAGGGATCGATGAACTACCTATGAGATGGCAAAAGTACATAGATAGCAATGGTACATACTTTGATTAAATAAATATATGATAATAAAAAAAAATCGGCTTTATGTTCCTCCCATACTAAACGCCAATTTCATATGTAAGGACCTAATATGTGCGTATATATATTTTAAACATAATATCGAGGGTAGAAAGCCAAAAGGGCGTTAGTGATTATTTCGAACTTTACAAGAGAACAAAATAAAGTTCTGTCAATCTAATTTTATCAATATTTCTTTTATTATAAAACGATTTGCGTATTTGTTAATCTAAAACGCATATGGTAATCGTTTTATAATAAAAGACATATTGCAAAATCAGACTGACAACGTTCTTTTGCTCTCCTGTAAAGTTCGAAATAATTACGAACGCCCGTTTGGCTTTCTAACCTCGATTTATATGTAGTCGGTCACAGCATAACCTAAGTTTATACCTACTGCACGCCACTAGTTCGCAATGGATTATTTGTATCATTCACAGTCGAAATGAAATGGTATTTTTAAAAGATTCTTTGATCTCATAAAATCAAAATGTCATAAGATATGTTTTAATAAGTTTTTTTATTTTTTTTATTTAAAAAGTAATGCAAACCTAAGAGGTTTATGGGTAACATTTACACGATTCAAATATAAGAAAATATAATAATATAATTTAGATACAAAGGAATTTTTTATATTTGGCCGAGTTTTAATATTTTTGTCACATCTGTTTTGAATTTGTCTGTGGTCAGTTGTTTGGTCTGTTGTGGCAGGTCATTGTACAGTTTTAGTCCGTTGCAAATTAGTCGGGATTGTCCTGTTTTTGTTTTGGCGTGTGTTATGTGATAATTTTGAGCCATTCTAGTGTTGTGTTGGTGTTTTTCGTGTATTTTGTCTAATTTTATGTCTTCGTCTTGTATTTCGCCAATTGCTAGTTTGTGAATGATTTTAAGTGTTTCGATTTTCGTAATGCTTTCGATGTTTAATTGTTGTGTTGTACGGTATACAGTTTCAGTTGGTGTCCGGTATTTCAGATCATAGACCATTTTTAATATTTTGTTTTGCTGTCGTTGGTGTCTGTTTAGGTTAGTTTTGTTTCCGGTTCCCCAGAAGGGTATCAAGTATTCTATTCTACTCTTGACGTATGCCTGGTACATCAGAATTTTTACGGTCTTTGGTGTGATTTCGTGTATTTTGTGGAATAGGCTGGTCAGTGTTGTCAGTGAGTCAGTTACTTTGTCTATTTGAAAGGTCCATTTGAGATGTCTGTCTATGTTGAGTCCTAAGTATTTAGAATTTTCTAGTTAGTAAGTGTTTCATTATGTATTTTTATGTCCATTTTATGCGTTTTCCGTTTGGCCTCAAAGTTAATGTAGTCACATTTTTGAGCGTTTAAGATTAGTATATTTATTTTTGTCCATTCATTAATATGTCTATGTCTTTGTTGATTTGTTTTGTGGTTTCTATGTCATTATTGTTTTCGTAAAATATTCCGAGGTCGTCCGCATAGAGTATTATTTTGCCTCTAATTTTTAGCTGCTCCAGGTCGTTTATGTATATTATATAGAGTAATGGTCCTAGGATTGATCCCTGTGGGACACCATAGCTGACATTCATATAAGTACTTATGGTTTCGTGTAGTGTGGTGTATTGCTTTCTGTCTTTTAGGTAGCTGTCAAAAATGTTTAGGACGTTGCCAGTGATTCCGATTTTTGATAATTTGTTGACTAGGGTAGTCAGATGTACCGTGTCAAATGCTTTTTTAAAATCGAAAAAGAGTCCGGTCACGTATTTCCCTTCGTCAATTTTTGTCTGTAAGTAATTTAATAAGTTTATCATGGCTGTTGTGGTTCCCTTTTTTTCTTGAAAGCCGTGCTGTGTTTTCGTCAGTATGTTGAGTTTATTCAAGTGTTCGAGTAGTCTTTTGTGTATTACTTTTTCAAATATTTTACTAAATACAGTGAGGTTTGCTATGGGTCTGTAGTTGCTGGCTTCGTATTTCTTCGTATAAAAATAATCTTGAATTTATAAATACAAATTAAAAAAAAAAAACAAAAAAATATATTTCAATTTTGTAAATATACATATATCTATAAAAACAATAAAAAATCAGATACAGACGAGTGAGTATTCTCTCAATAACTGTAAAAATTTTAGATATATTTATATTACTTCATATCTCTTACCCCACGTGCAAGTTTTTTTTAAAATTATTTTGTATATAACTTCTTGTTTGTCGGCTCAAGTATTTATGAAAAAGCCGACTCCGTCGTTGACTCCACCGTAAGTGCTTATTGTAATAAAACTATAAAGATAAGCATGACTTAAAAAAAGGCACATGCAAAAGACGTCCGACAATTCACGGCGTTTACATCTTTGATGTCCGACTTCATTATATAGCACATAGCGGTATAAACTGAAAACACTTACAAATGACTTTCAGGGTTCGTAAACCTTTGTTTCGTTTGGAAAAATATTAAAATCTTATAATATAAATATGAACGAATACTTTTTAAAATATTCGAAAAACGAATACTTATAAACAGGCGAATATATTCGAGTTTCGAATATTCGGGTTGGAGGCTCTAGCTGGTGAGATAAGCTGCGAAAATATTTTCGATTGCTTTAGGGTTCGTTTTTCCATTTATATTACTTGGAATTTTACACTGCAGATTGCAGTTTTTGTTCGACTTATTGCAAAACTGCCTGAAGTCACGATTATCTAGGTCCATAGCAATTTAATCCATCTATGTATTTGTTCTGTTTCCTTCTGAAATATTTTCAGGGCTAGTTTAAACGCTGCACGTTTTAATTTTCTTTCCTCCGCGATGAGGCCTACGAGTGGTCTGCCATTTCGATCCACATCATCATCGCATGTCTCTGGATTCCGCATATTTTTGTTCAACAAAATAATTTCATTCGTCAGTGTTAGCTAGATATTTATTTTAGGAAAGTTAACAGCAATTCTTAATTTAACATACAAAAGATAAAAAATAGTAAATTATGCCAATTATAAACTTTCCACTTAAAATTAATTATTAAATATATTAGCAAAGTGTGACATTTCCATGATATTTTCATTGTATATTGATAAGGGGTGGGAAGGGCGGAGTGGGACGTAGGATTAAGATAAAGGAAAGAAGTATGGGAGTATATGGAAATATAGATTAAGTCAACTAGTTAGGGTGCGGTTATGAAGTTAATTTTCGTTTATTGTCCAGAATAGTCTAGTTAAAAATGTTTATGTGGTTGTAATTTACGTTAAATGAGTTTGTGGATCTATAGATGAATGAGTTTTGTTTAGAGTTGGTATGATACGAGAGATATAATAATATATAACATATATCAGATTGAGGTGTAGGTCTTTTCATACAAGCTTGCGATTGAGTTAGTGTGGGTGCAGCGCGTACCTAAT
Organism: Agrypnia vestita; assembly: GCA_016648135.1. Lineage (NCBI taxonomy): Eukaryota > Metazoa > Arthropoda > Insecta > Trichoptera > Phryganeidae > Agrypnia > Agrypnia vestita. The sequence continues at coordinate 51,715 of JADDOH010004173.1, forward strand.
ACGCGCATTGTTTCATTGTGTTCAGTTTACGGATACGCCCTTCTCGTATCTGTAAACTTAACACAAGGAAACAATGCGCGTATAACCTACGCATTGTACTCACACTAACTCAATTGCAAGCTTATATGAAAAGACCTAGTAGATGCAATTGTGGAATATGGGGTACAACTCCGATATTTTAAGGGCGAATATCCCCGGTAAAATTGATTGCACTGTTTTTAAAAAAATATTGGGTCGTCATACATAAGTATTGAAAAAGTTATTACACCATAATTATATTTTGACATTTGAATCGCTTAATTAAAATATCGAACCACAGATAAGAGAAAAACGTTGTGAATAACTAGCTTTTGCAAAAATTCGGTAAGTTATCGTACTCGCTAATTTAATCATAATACATAGTATTAAAATAAGCAATTACAAAAATCTTAAGTTCCTGAATCCACTATGTGTCTCTCTTATATATGGTTTGGTTTGGTGTTATCCGCGGATAATGTGTCTCAAATGTTAAAGTGTATGATAAAAATTTCAAAATTTTAAACTTTTTTAAGGCTTGCGATCTAATCAATTTTATTTCATTTTTTAAGTATACCAAGATACATGCCCTTGAAATAATTAAAATTTCAGACCATATTCTATAATTATGTCAACATTAACAATGCGATTATTTGTGTGCCACACAGTGCTCAACAGATGTTATATTTAATACTAGTGATGCAACGAATACTACTTTCACGAATACGAATAATAAATATGAAATTACATAATCAAAATT